>MPNW01000953.1:23652-33760 GCA_011800805.1 Hirudo medicinalis
AAATATTATGGGGATGCTCATTTTGGAATTTTCTTTGCAACGGACGGGAAGCAATTTAGATTGACTAAAGGTAAAGTATTTTCGTACAGATGGTTCATTGTTATTTATCTGTTTTATTTCGAATGTTTATAAATGCATTACTTAATACTATAAAGCCTGCAATATTATTCACTAAGTAATACAAAAAGTATAAAAGCAGTAAGACGGATGATTAGAAACAAGGTAAGCTTAAATATGTTTAATTTAGTTGCAACTCAGACAATAGCATGCATAAACAAAATATCTCCTCAAATTAAAGTGTCTTTAATTGTCCTAAATTAGTTTTTGTGGAAAAAAAACTTGTCAATTTTAATTGCATTTTATTAAAGTTTATCCTGACGTTGTTCCCATTCCATATGGTCTTGGATTGCTAATATGCCTGATAAACACCATACTATCATCCGTTCAAGTGTGTTGTCTTAAATCCACGAATTACAAACTGTGCTATGCCTCTGGCTTCCTGGGATTGTTAACAGGTTTGTCATAGAATCATGAAGGAAGAATTTTAAAATTAATTGACCGATTTATCAATTGTTGAAATTAACTTTAGGCTATGTTGGCACTAGCTAAGTCTTTAGTCGACAAATTAAAGTTTTCATTAATCTGATGCTTTAACAATTTCTTAAAATTTATTTTCAGCCTCCTTGCTTGCGGTATCATTGATTTATTTTCTCGTATATATTGACATTAAGATAGTGGAGTGGGGCTTCATACTTGCTATCGCGAGCGCTATCGTCATACTCGGGGCATCCATTTCATATTTGGTTGTTGGGAGGAAAGAGCAACTTACTGCCAAACTACCCTAGAAATGCTGCAAACTCTATGACATCGTCATAATTTTTCGGGGACCTTCTCTTTCCATTTGTTCGAGGGCATGTAGGACACATCCGTTTACAATGTTTGTATGTGGAAGCTTCATTAGGGTGCCATTTGGTTATTATAATTTGCTTTTGTTTTCGGTTTGTTCACTTGTCACAGCTTTTAAGATTAATAAAATTCATATTATCCAGATGTCAATGTTTTTGCAAAATCAGTAATAATCAGTCGGACAGCGCAGTCATATAAGGTCATTAAGATGCTTTGATGACAAATTTGAAATACTTGGTTGATGGCATATACTGATGAAAGTGTCTGCTGACTCAACAAGCGGACAACTTACATCAACAACTTAGTGTGAATCTTCATTTCATGTTGAATGTCTTTCGTTAATTTTACACAAATTAAATAAGCGAATAAAAATGTTAATGAACGCAGTTTATTAATCCTGACGTTTCTAGTTGGAACGAATTGTTAAATTTGTTGAACTTCCACCATTTATTAAATTTAAACATCCCTGAAAAAAAACGAAAAAAACTTAACACACGGAACAAATAACGAACTAAATGTCAAATAGTCAGATGGTATAAATTTATGTCACTCTATTAAATAATTTGTTTTACTCCAATTTTTATATTTATTCTTTGAAATTTTTCTAACTCTCAAACGCAAGACATATGGAATTTTGGAATGAGCTTTCAAATTAATGGACTAAAATGCAACTAGAGTTTACTGATGCATCCCGAAGAAGAGCGTTTTTAAATTACTTGTTCCATCAAATTTATATAAGGATGATTCAAGTAACTTCATGAAATAATGATAATAATAATAATAGTAATTAATAATAGTAATTATTATTATTAAAAACTATATAAAGCATAAAGAGATAAGGACGCCGGTGTCTGTTTTGGCGATATCCACTAAAGAGGTCAACTGACTGACACAAATTTTAAATAATTTTATTTGCAAATAAATTAAATTATAAAATCTATGTATTGTAATTGATAAATTAAAAAAAAATTAGTGAAGTCTATTGAAAAATGGAAATTACTCCCATCATCCCGGCCACTAAAGCTACTAATAGATAGCTATCTTGTGACTGCACAATCCGGTGGGAGTATATTATTCTTGCCTAGCTGTTTAAAAGTTGTTTGTGCTATTTAAATCTGGCGTTGGTTCAAATATGAAAGCTTATTTCTTCATTTTCCTGTTTATTGGTGAGTTTTACGAGTTGTCATGTGAATTGGTCGCAATTTCATGTTTTCAAGGCTTACGCATTTTGTAAAGTAAAATTATCATTTTGTACAACGTCTGGTTAAGACTAATGCTAGTCGAAAAATTATTGTTTGGAATATTTCTCTGAAGGCAATTGAAAACGTATCCGTGAAATGCCTAGAATTGTTTGTATTTATATCCTGCATGACTCTGTAGTTTTTCTTTAATAAGTCTAAAGTTAACTAAATGACTAACAAACGTTTCCTTAGGAGGCCTGACTGCCTTGGTCCAGTCAGCAGACGACACCAACACTGAAGCACCTTATGATGTTTCATCGACATCAGAAAGTACTGCTACGACTTTGCTCGGTTCTCCAACTATGACAACAGAAAGTATAATTTCTTCAACTGAAACTGTCATTACTCCAACTGGAACTATCATTTCTTCAACTGAAACAACTGTAACTGCTGTTTCTCCAACTACTGCTCCATACAAACCTGACGACAAAGGGGAAACAAATGTCTTTAATGTGACTGACTCCAAAGGCAAGGTCTGCATCCTCTTCAAGGGATTGATAAAATTCAACTTTGCATACAAGAAAGCAGATGATCCTGTAAGTCTGAAACTTTTGACATCATTAGCATTTACTCATACTGCTCCTTTTCAATTAAATTCAAGTTTGTGTAAGATTTTATCACCAGTAAGATCATCATGTAGGCCACAACAATTTTTCTAAGTCTAATGTTTTTTACATTTTTTGTCAAATTCCTTGCAAATGCATAATGATAACACATGCTCCTCTTTGTCCATCTTAGACCAAGAACAGTACTGGCAGCTTCTTCCTACCCTCTGAGGCCAAGGGCACGAAGGTTTCTGGATCATGTGACGAGTCATCTACCCATCAGACGATGAACTTGACTTTCTTCAACGACTGGACGCTGTCACTGTCCTTCGTCAAGAACTCCTCCACGAACAATTACCACCTTGAGCATTTCGAGCTGCATTACAAGATCCAAAATGGCAGCCTCCCATTCCCCGATGCCCAGACCATGGGTTCAAAAGGTTGAATTAGTCTGCTGCATTTATTTCTTTGCTTGGTTGTTGATAATTGAAAGGATTATTTTAAAGAGGAATTTTAATCATTTCCTTTAAAGTCACACTTAAAATTGTGAATAATGCTGATCACTTGAATATCTCTACATCACACCTGGTGTCTCATACAGACATGAAGCTATGCAGTTTGTCAAAGATGGAGATTTGAGTTTGAGTACAGAGTTTGATTGTTTGAATGTTTCCTTTTCACTTTGCAACAGTAGCGACCCTGAAGGTGACCGAAGAAGCCGTGCCCGAGCTTGCGAGTTACGTCTGCCTCACTCAGAAGATCCTCGAGCCGGAGAAAATGGAAGAGTCCGGCTTGCAGACCATGATTCTCTCCAACGAGCAGTACGAGGCTTTTGTCAGCATCGACGAGGTTTTCTTCAGTACCATCCGTGAGTCTAACTGAGTTCCTTCCGCTCTTTCTTAAAACCGAAACTAGAATCGCAAGTCGTTCGTCGATTTAGATTTTTACTGTCGTCGTAATTCAGTATTCGACCTCGTCGACCTGGTCGACTGAGCACGCTCGATAGAGTGAGGAGCAGTTTGGTGAATTGATGAATGCGTTGAGGTTGTTGTTTTGGAAATTCATTTGAGTACCTCGATGTGGTGGTGACGATCAAAAGCATAAATCATTGACAAGACATTTATCTGTTTATCCATTCATAGAAAGAAATTACATTTATTATTATTAATTAATTAATTAATTAACAAAATATTAGTTAAATTAATATCATCGAGTTATTAAAAATATCAATTCATGTTAATTATGATTCATAAATTTGCTCGGCAGGTGTCAGATGCAAGGAAGACAAGATCAGCAACTTGGTGCCCATAGCTGTTGGCGTTGCCTGGCAGTCTTGATAGTGATCGTGATCGTGGCTTATCTCATTGGACGTCACAGGAGTAGGAGAGGCTACGAGTCCGTTTAGACAAAGGACTAAAGACTGACTAATTCTGAATTTTATTATGAATTATTGCTGATGAGGTGATTATTATTATTAAATTTTGACGTCCTGGTGGTTTATCGTTTGGCATCCGTTACCACGGCAATCACCTTTGGTTGATTTAATGTCCAATTCATCTTAATTATGGTTCAATAATAATAATAATAACTATAATAAATCGATCTGCTTGGAATGTAGAAAGTCAGAGGCTCTTTTGGTTGCTTTTGATTGTGAGTAATTCGTCATGTTTGCAGTGGATGATGATAACTACTTTAGTAATGTTGTGTTGAAGCATCTCTCTGTTCTCCTCGGGGTCGGATTTCGATGAAGTTTGTGTCGATCCATTTCATTGCGAATGGCTGGCAGTTTCTGTCGAGTTTTGTTGCAGTGCAAGTTGTGTTCGTCGTATTTGTGTTTGTGAGTTGTCAAAATGTGGAGATCATGCCAAAAAGAAAAACACCGTTTGAGAGTTTAGTAAAGCGTTGCCAGCAATTCTTCAACATTTTGGATCGACCCCTTCGTTTCTCTTGACTCAGACGTAGAAAGCTTGTGTTTTGTGAAGTTATTACTCCACATTTTAGTTGTGGATGCAACTATTGATAGATAACATTGCAACGGTGATGTAATTAGCAATGCATTCTCGAATGATTGTGTTATTGAGGTACGGAGATGAGTAGTTCATTGTGCTTCATCGTGTACTTCATGTTGACACTTGTTGGAGCCAATGGTGATGATTCCGATCAGAAGAGGCGACGGTTACATTTGCTCGGCTTCCAAAATAGTCTCAAAATATTTTACTTTTGTAATATTTTTTTTTATATATATAGAAATTCTTCCTTGATTCGAAATTGATTATTTGACTTCAATATCATTACCATTATCACTGAAATTTGTCACATCATCTCCTATCTTGCTTTGATTACGTCTGTATTTGATCACCTAATCAAGCATCAATTTAGAGGCGATTGTTGCATTGACAGATTGATTCATTGAGCACTGATTGATCAAACTCTTGCCACCTGGCCTTGTTTTCTAGCACTCCAGGAAGCTTAGAACTGCACAGAATGTACAGTTACATTACATTAGGTCTTCGTGATCGTTACAACAGCTACAATTAGATTCGAAATCATTATCACTTATTATTTTTATTGTTGTTGTTGCCATTAGTTTTATTATTGTTGTTGTTGTTCTTGTTGATATTATTATTATTATCATTATTATTGTTGTTGTTATTATTATTATTATAGACTATTATTAAAGACTTATTATTATTATTATTATTATTATTATTATTATTATTATTAGTGATTGAAAGATCGTAAGATGTTGTGATGGCATCTGAGATAATGTTGTACTAATTAATCATTCCTTGTTGCCATTCTATGGAATCAGAGGAACCTCGACTCTTTTCTCTTAGGTACCCGCTCATTATTTAGGCTTATTTTTTCACTTTAACGTGTGACTTGGCGACGTTCACATCTATTTTCTATTTTGTTTCCTTAAAGAGGTTTTGGTTTTGGTTTGGTAAAAGTTATCGTAAATCATGACGTAAAAAGGTTATCAAAAAAGGACCGACAAAATGTGTCCAATCAGAGATGTATCGCGATTATCAACTGACGCGTGACTATGGGTTCATAAAAATCATCTTACTGTGTTACGACTGATCAATCTATTATGAGAAATGAAAGGGTCCATGTGTTGTTTAGGCTCTCAGCTGGGGTGGGTTTCTCCGTTTTGCGTTAGCCCCGTTCATCGAGGTTTGTGCTTCACGAATTTCAATTGTTCAAACAGAAAGAACTGTAGAATCTAAGCATTTTATGCATGTGCAGGGCAGGGGCATAGCTAGGGCCCCCCTAACCCCTTAACATTATTAATTTTTGCAATTTTGATAATTTGGTGCCCTCCAGCCCCAGCTTAACGTTATCAATTTGGCTCCGCCTAAGCACGGCGCCCAGGGTGACCGCACTAGCTACGCCACTGGTCCAAGGTGTTAACAATTGAGAACGTGATCCAATATCTCACGAGATAATAGCAAAGAAAGAGAGAGATTCCTTGACTTCTTCTGAAAACAAAAAACACAAATAACGTTCGAGAATAATGCTGAGCTGAGGTGAGGTGAATGGTTGATAATAAGCTGTCAACACTGTTAGATCCTTGATTGTTTGAAGATTGTTTCACAAAAAGTGATTAATACTTTCTACAGGCTGAGGCTGCACGCGCGACGATGAGTTAGACTGTTAGTACCGATGATAACGATCAAAACAATTCTTGGAAGACAAATAAGTGATGCACTTCAGGTGTTCCCGGCAAGCGTACATCGCTTCTTTTAGAAAAATGGGATCAGAAAAGATTGAATAAAAAACAAAATTGGAGGGCAAAAAAGTAATGACGTGATAAACGCAAAACAACAATCAAATTGTAAGAAATTACATTTAAAAGAAAAAATATCCAGAGTTGCAATCGTCGAGAATTGCTTATCGGGTGGAATGGTTAATAAGTGGAATGACGAAGCATCACAGAAAAAAAAAACAGAACAAAACAAAACATAGAAAACTGAAACAAAGCAAAAAAAAGATTTTTTTTTCTTTTGCACCATTTCAAAATGAAGAAGAAGGAGGAAGAAGAGGAGCGGAGAGGATTGACCTGAATTCACCCTTCATCTCTTTAAACATACAATTGATGGGGGTTGAGTACTTTGACAGAAGAATAAAAATCAAGATTATCTTCCACTTTCTTTTCCTTACTATACCAGTTCATGTACTCTCTGTCCTGAAACGAGGGCTGCTTTTCTGGGGTCAAACTAGGAGTGCTTCCAAAAGAGTGTTTTCTGTAGACCCGGTAGTTTGGGTTCCACCAGGCAAACAAGTCCTGCTTGTCAAGGCAGGAGGCCTTCGATGAGAAGACTGTATGCTGACTGGGAAAGAACAACTTGTAGAAACTCTTGGCTTTGTGTAGGGGGAGTTGGTATTGTTGCTTTTCTTTGGCCTGAGGATAACTGCTGCCAGTCGATTCCGGAACTTCGATGTAGAGTTTTGATTTCATGCTTGAGCAGGCTCTGTAAGAATCAGAACATGCTACTGGGTTATTATGCTAGAGACCTCTGTCATCAAAATGGTTAATAGAAGTCGGACTATCGGTGTTGAACGTGCTTAAGCGATGGTATAACAGATGTACAAGAGACTTCAATGGACTTATAAGGCATCGGTTCCCGAGTGGTTAGAGCTTTCGCTTTGGCGCTCTTCCAGTGGTGCTCCCGCATGGTCTAATGGTTAAGACTTACGCCATCTCACGATGGCAGCACGGATTCGAATCCCGTTGCGGGCGCACCGTCCTAATCAGCTGTTCAACGGACGTTAATGAACAATTATTTTTTTTGCTGCTCCAGTAAGAGTTCAATCCGTAGGAGCTCGGAATTGATATGACACTATTACTTTCAATAAGTGCTTAATGCATCTGGTTAATGAACAGGTAACCGACACAGATCCAATGACTGAACCAGCGACCAGGAGGAGGATTATTGAACACAAAGCGATTGGAAGAATGAACTTCATTTGACCTGCAAGAGGAGATATTTATACATTTATGTTTATCATCAATTTAACTTCTGACATAAAAATAATAATTAACAATTTTTAATAGTGGTAAGTGGCGTAATAATAGTTAAGTTACAATAATTAACAAGAATAAGAAAGTATTGCTTCAGAAAAGAGGAAAAAGTCTTTGTTTCGTCTTAGTGATAGTTAGGAGATTAAGTCCTGCAATCATCCACTCATCATCCATCCACTCAATTCACCTTCTTTGGCGGAGACCTTGACAGTGATGTAAGAGGTATACGAAGATTCTTTACCCGTCAGATTGCACTCTGCCCTCATCCTCAATTGGTATGGCCCTTCCTCCAAGCCAACAACAGACCACTTGGTAGTAAATCTTGGAATGTGAACCTTTCGAGCTAAAGCCAATTTTTTTTAATTTAGAAAAAAAAACCACAAATCAATCAATCAATCAATTGTTCATAATTACAGGGATGACATTTCAGCTTTTGCCAGGGGGGCAAACCCTTGCACAACCTGAAGAGATGATCTTTTTTTTGCTTCTGGTCAAAAGTCAGGGGGCAACGGGATTCAAGGAGGGTTGTTGCCCCCTGCCCCTTCGAGTGATGATGTCTCTCCATAATTTTTCAAATGAAAACGAAACAAGGGGGCAAGGACTAAAGGCAGGCATGAGATATTAAATGAATTATTTAAAAAATTGCAAATATTCAAGCTCACCTTCTTTAGAACAGGTCACACAGTCGGTAGGGTAATATTCCAACAGCAGGTGGCTGAAATACCTTGACCCACAATCCAGGTGGCTGCTCCACGACACTGAGAACGAATCGGGAAGGTTGTCCTTGAGGTAACTCAGGTTCGAGGGAGGAGCTAAATCTAATTGATAGGTGAATAATTATCATTAATTTGCATATATTAGTCGATAGGACGTGGAGCTAATGAAGTTAATAAAGTTTGTATTACGTAGATTATTAATTTTTCTTAGCACCGATAATTAAAATATTATAATGAGCCAGTTTATGTTAATTGCTGGTAAATAAAGACTGAGTACACTTTCTATCAGCAGCTGCTAATTTTTAATAAATTGCTCTATTTAAGAAATTAATGTAACAATATTGTTACATTTATTTGTTACTTTTGTAACAATATTGTTACATTTATTTGTTACTTTTGTAACAATATTGTTACATTTATTTACATTTAAGAAATAAATGGCCGAAAACATTTGCTGACACGAGAAATGCAAGAGATTGCAAGTCGCAAGTTACCAACATCAATTATGCAATTACGCGCACCTTCGTCTAGGTTGTACCCGCAGGTAATGGGAATCATCGGACCGTGAACAAGCACCTGCCTGCCACCGATGACCTCCATTTTTTGAAAGGAGATGTGAAGTTGATGGTCGATCAAGGTTGACGAGTTGAGGGAAGTGGCGGAACCGTCCATGGTGATCGGTGCTGGTGCAGTGCTTGACTGGAATATTTTGAGTTATTTGATTTTTTTTCCATCGCTGGTTGATTTTCGTTGACAACTACTACGGGTATTTATAAGTATTATTATTAATTCCACGTGGTTAATTAATTCCACATGATTAATTAATCCACCTGCTTAATTAATCACACCTGGTTAACTTATTCCACGTGGTTAATTAACTCCACGTGGTTAATTAACTCCACCTGGTTCATTAATTCCACCTGGTTAATTTATTCCACCTGGTTCATTAATTCCACCTGGTTAATTAACTCCACCTGGTTCATTAATTCCACCTGGTTAATTTATTCCACCTGGTTAATTTATTCCACCTGGTTAATTTATTCCACCTGGTTAATTTATTCCACCTGGTTTATTAATTCCACCTGGTTGATTAATTCCAACTAATACTGTCGGCAACAGTTTATCCTCTTTTTCAAAATAGCTAATATCGCTCATTTCACATGCACAATCGGTGCAGAAATATTTCCAAGTTAGTATCGCATGCATTCCGATGTAATGACATGTAGTTAACTGTAACGATGTGCATGGTTTTTTCTCACAGTCCTAGTAATCGCTGACATTCGCTGACACATTGTCGTGCAAATTGCAGTAAACAACTCACTGTTGTTGTTGGTCATTTGATGCAATTATTGTGTCACGTCCAAGTGAATGTGTTGATTCCTTCATGTGTTTCATTTATTGTTGAAGCACGTTCTTAGCTAATTGTTAATTATTAGCCAGTTATTGATAAATGATAATAACAATATTATAATTTATAGTAATATTGTTATTTTTATTAACAACAACAATTAGTAGTAAAAATAAATCGTAATAAATTAATTATTGTAATTAATAGTAATACCAATTGATTTATTATATTGTTAATACTACTACTACTACTACTACTACTACTACTACTACTACTACTACTACTACTACTACTACCACTACCACTACCACTACCACTAATAATAA
>MPNW01000954.1:0-21284 GCA_011800805.1 Hirudo medicinalis
AAATCTGTTTTTGTGATTAGACGTATGAATAAATAATAACGACAACGATACTTTCTCGGCGTCATCGTCATCACAGCTCGTCAGACATTGCAACGACGTAGCAAATTCTCGACGAGGTTCCAACGTGATGGGCAAAATTCTGTTCACTGAGGAGGGAATCCGAGTGGAGAGCATCAAGGAACTCACCTACGACCAGAAAGTCTACTTATCTTGTGGAGAACCTTGGAAAAGTCGTGCGAGTGTGTACAATGTACAATGTTCATGTCATTCATTTTAGTGGTGGCATATATAGTTACAGTGATGATGACGACGACTATGGTAATGATGGTAATTAAGTCTCATGTTATATTTTTATGTTATATATTATTACATGAGAATATAATTCAAATTTGAATTGCTTTATGATTTCAAATGTTCTCATTACCATTTATTGGGTTTTGTTGGTCCAGGGCTTATTGATGATGATGGAGTTGATATGTTACATGGTAGACCACTTAAACTGATATCTAATTGTGTCAATGAGAATGAAGGATTTTTAGGTAAGGTGTTGGAGGTCCAACTCTTCACAGTGAAGATTGTGTCACCAATACCACCATCTTCAGAGAATAAAGATGTTACAGAGAATTATAAAACTATGATCCTTATCAAAGACTCCCTTGCACCACTGACTCCTTTGGTAAATAGGTAAGAAGTTAACAATTAAAACTTAGCAGTTATGATTATTAATAACAAGTTTTAAGCTAATGAGGTGTCATTGTTGCCACCATCTCCATAGGGGTGTGCCATATTGGCTTTCACCCTCTGAACTCTGCAATGCAAGGATGCAGAACATGAGCGAGACTCTTGGTAACAACTTGGCGATTGGTGATTGCAACTTGGATGAAATCTCTCAAATAACAGATGACGACTTGATTTACGTACCAGACAAGGTTACAGAATTTTTATTTATGAAAGCTTTATAAATTATAATTACTAAAACCTTAATGCTTGTTGCTTATTGCACAAATAATTATTTAATAACCTAAATGGCATTTGACATGCATTGAGTGTGACATTCATTCTACAGAATGACATTTCACTTGCTTTCCATTGCCAACTTGGTTTAAATGACAAAATGAAGATACCAGAAGATAAATGCTCTGAAGATTGGATTCAATTTAAATTGCAGAGTTGGACCATCAGGAAGGTAGGAGAATTGATGAATTGATGAATGAATAGGTGGATGCTTGCAGAAAAATACTTCCTTAAGCAATATGGAAGCAATGTTAAGTAGTGATGACATCAAAATAAATTAACATAAATCAACCATTTCTTAAAATATCGTTTTTGTTCGACAAACAAAGCAACGAACGATCCATGACTTTCAGGATGGCTCAATTGTAAACAGACTGACCAAAGGATCACTAACAAAGACAAGGAAGAGAATTAAGTTCACTAGGCTCAAAGGAGGCGAAGGAGGAAATGGTTCTGCACGACAAACTTTCAATGGCTTCTTGGTGGTAGTTCAGAAGAACATGTCATCAGTAAGAGACGATCAATTGACTCGACCATCGAATTTGGCAGAAGGTGATAATGTTACCAACAAAAAGAATTTTGGTGCTGAGGATGATGTTGATGACATCATTCATCAATGGGATTTCACACTAGATGGATGCATTTGCCCAAAGGTTAACATTCAGTGTGTATTTGCAACACTGTAATAAACAGTGAGAATCCATTCAGTCAATTGTTGGGAGGAATGTATTCTTATGTTTATAACTTATATTATAACTTAATGGAATAAAATATTCTTCTCATTATGAATTCATCAAATACAACTGAGGCTAAATGGATTTTTATTAAAAATTACAGGGCCAGGAATCTCTAGTACTTACTCTAGTGGACAAAAATTTCTACCGAGTCGATTGTTCGGTCGATGATGTTTTATTGGCCGTAACTGAGAGATTCCGTAATAAATGCGAAATGAAATTCCAAAGTTACGTGATTGGTTCTTGAACATTAATTACCATCGAGTTTTTATCAGATTTATCTTTATTGCTTCTTTTATTGATTGTTTTTTTTAAGGTGGGGCATTAAACAAGAAGACTTCCATCATCTCGGCCAATGGCGACGCACGGATGTTGAAAATATCTCCGAGTGGCATAGAGAAGGCATGTGCTGGCCAATTAAGCAGAATGGTGATATAAATGAAGATTATGATTGGCCATTGCAAGGATATCTTGTGCCCTTTGCTCCTCCCACATTGGGGCCCTCACCCAGCCATAATAAAAGTTAGTTTGGCCTACTGCATGCTCATCCTTAACATCCCTTTCAAAGATATTGATTCACAAAAGCAGTCATTTGTCACCTTATAATCTTAATAACTTACAACATATTATTATTATTTGTTTGTTTGTTTTTGTTTACTTATTAATAACTTACAACATTATTATTATTATTATTGTTGTTATTATTATTACTTTATTATTATTATTATTCTTTGTTTTTTGTTTATGTTATTCTCAAATCTTTGAAGAGAGGAATTTGAAAGTGTTTGTCCTCAAAAATGGAGAGCAATGCAAACAGGCTGCAAGATTAATAAAGGTGCCACAGGTAAAATTCATATTGGCTTTAAATCCACGCTACTGATGTAGTATTACCATTCAACAAATATTATTATTATTATTTATCATCTTTTAAACCATTTATTACTCTTGTTAATATTTCACTTGATTAATATTCTAAACACAACCTGGCAAAACAGCTGACCGACTGCCCAGTTGATTGACTGCTTTATCAATCAAATCAATCATTCGTCGCATAACAAAATTAATCGAGATTACAACTTAGGATTCTTAAATTAAATGATCAGAGGCAGATGTTTAAATAAAATTTAATTGAGAATTTCTAAACATTAACTGTGATTAGCCAACTATGATCCCAAAATGTTTCTTTGTATATTTAAAAGGATAAAGTTACAAAATACCAAAAATCAGAGAAAAGACTTGTCAATCAAAAGAACAACCTGCCATCTGCTGAACAACTGAACTTCTTACAAGTTGGTTGAAAGGAATTCTGAGTTGAAGGAATTCTGAGTTGAAAGATTTCAGAAATGATTTAAGTCGTCTACAAATTTGTGTCGTGAAGTTTGGAATTTCGTTTGAAGTTGTGACTGCCGCAGTAAAACACTTGCATCGAGATAATAATTTGCATAAACGCGCACAATTCAGATGCTAAATGCAAGAAGGAGAGTAAATTAGCCAGTGAATTAATGACTGTTGAGCTTAATGATTATTATAATGTTTTATATTTGGCAACACATTGAGCCAGTCAAACATTATGTAAGATTGTAAGGCAGGTGCTAATGTAATCATAAGATTTGTAATTTATAATTTGTAATTATAAGACTTATAATTATGTTTTGTTCCTGCTTGCAGTTCCTTGATCATTGCACAACAAAACTTAACCTTCCCTCAGCTGCCAGAAGGGTTTTCAATGAATCTGGCAATGAAATGTTTGACATGACTGAACTTTCAGACAGCCAGCATCTTTACATTTCTATGGGGGAGGCATGGTCAAATCCAAACCAATCACTAAAGGAGAAGCAGATGATGCGATACAAGCAAAAGCATCTCCAATTGGACATGAAACAAGCCAACAAACCAGAAGATCTGGGAGTGGTGAATGCACAGCAACCCCAACAAATTGAGGTGGTTGAAGAAAGTTGTCCCCAATGGTTGAGAGGCGATGGAAACCCAAATCACAATAATGGTGGTTATGATAATGATCCTAAAGAGCTCATCCAACCAGTAACTGTGAATCTTGAGGATTGCAATGTTGATTGTGATGATGATATGGAGATAGGATACACTTGTCATTTGTCTGAATCATCATCACCTGTTGGACAACCTGAAGCTGTTGAACCAAAAGATATCAGTGCACTTCAGGAACATCTCAATGCTGGTAAAGTACTTTAATGATTACTGCCCAAATGACATCCTCCTCTTCCAAATTATATGGAAAAGTGTTGCTTTGTTGTGTTTACAACCCAGCCATGAAGTGCCCTCGTTTAGGGGCACTTTATAAATGAAGCAATTAAAAAATGCTTTCACATCCCATCCTAGTGCACATGGTTACTCAAAAATCGGCTAAATACAAATGCATTGGGTGTGCATACATTTACATGGATATCTTATTTGCACATTATACTGGCTTGTAAGACCATGCAGTGGTTTGAAGACAAGTATTTATGCCACTCTAAAGATTGCCATTCATTCTTGCGTAATATTGTTGAGAATACCAATTGCTGGATGTGAATGGTGTCATTGCATGTAATCTTGGTGAATGCAGAGGTTCTGTTTTGTATCATTTGGCATTATCTCATGCAAGAAACAATACATCATATGTTGACAGCAAAACGCACTTGTCAAACTTCATAGAATGGAATTGGCCTTTTTTGCATTTGTTTTTTTTTTTTGAGTCAAATAACTCATACCTAACTCATAAGTTACTAAGTAACTAAATTCTTAGAAATCATGCCTGGTGTTTATGCAAGTGCTGGCTGTGACAGAACAAAGGAAATGGATAAAAGTTTAAATGCAGAGACACTTGCTATATCGGATGAAAATGAATGTGATTTCGGAGGCAAAAGTCATAGGGATGGTGGGTGGTTGTGGTGGGGATGAACTTAGCTTCCTTGGTTCTTAATTCTCCATTACACTTTGCAGGTTCCATTAGAATGGAGCACCCCGCTGTAAGTTCAATCTCTCTATGCAAATTATTAGAAATAAAACATTTCTAGGTTCACAAGAAGTCAAATACTCATGAGTTCACTACCACATTCCATCAGAAGCCATTTTCAAGCTTGAATTTTCAGAGAAAAGTCCCTGCCTATTTGAAAGGTGATAAGAATCAGTCTCTGAAGCACGTCTATGGCACAACAATGGAGCAGTTACTTCAGGACTGCACCAGGAAATTTAAGCTGAGCACACCTGCCAAATACCTCCACACCACAGATGGGAAATTGGTTAACTTTTGCTTCTGCCATAATTAATCACATTTGTTGGCCCATCCAAAGAATTAAACATATTTTCATACTTGGCAGGTGAAAGATCCCAGACAAATCAAAAAAGGGCAGGTTCTGTGCGTTGCAACCGACAAAACATTTCTGGAGTAACTTTTAGCACTTCTAAAATAAAATTACACTCCTAAGATGTGATATAACTGATATAATTTATCAACCAGTTGAACCTAAAGTCATGAACTTAATCGTCTATTGTTTAACGCTGTATGACATCTTAGTGTCGACCACAATTAATATAAAAACACTTGGATGAATTTGGAAGCCACTTCAGGGTGTAGCCGTCATTACTCACAAAATAAACCTCACAAACTGCTTTTGAAAGCCACTGAAAAGTTGATGCTAAGCTGCATTAAAATAGTTTAAAGAAGCAAGAAAGAGCCACAACGAAGACCAACCTTCACCTCACCCACACCTCCAGGAAATGTAAAAACCAATCGATTCCAATGACTTCAACAACAACTAAATTTCTTAATAAACAGCTTGAGAATATATGTGGCCAGGCATCCAAAGCAAACTGACAGAAGGAATAACCAGGAAATGTTTGCAAGCGCGGCTTTGCCGAATTTGCACTCGGCTCAAAGTTCCATTGTATTAGGATGATATTTTTAGCCGATGTAAAACCGAACATGTTGGCATAAATTGCTTAAATCCTGCTTGACTGAACAATCCTGTGTATTGCAACAAAAGTTAAAGGCTTTGTGGATGTCGAGCGACGGTGTGGTCGAGCAACAAGAACAAAGGTGAATGTAACCGAATGAAAGTAATTATAACTCTTTATAAGAATCTCATCTTAAAAGCAGTGCATATTCAAACGTGAAAATCTATTGAAAATTTAGAGTGGGCAGTTGTCCAGGTGATAATGGTTGTAGTGAGTAAATCCACACAAGTGAATGCGAACAAAGATGAGACAAACAATTCCTTAATCTTTCACATGTGAAACAAACATTAATGGGGTTGGGTCGGCCATATTGTCTGAAAGATATAAAAGAAATGATGCATTCCAAAATAATGCCAAGTCAAACAAAGCTAAATGAATGGAATTCAGTTAAAAAGACTGAAAGCCTTAAAAAAACACACACGTGCCAAATAATTTAGAAATGCGATTCTGTGTTTTTCTTTCTGAACTCAAAATGGTCTCTCCCCACTTGAGAACCAGAAATTGCAGGAAAAATGTAAAAAGAATAAGCATGGTTAAGAATTTTATGACCTCCCTTGCAAAACTCTGAAATTACTTTTCATGTCGTCAACAGGTTGATACGACTTCGCTTCAATGAAAATGACAAAATCGATAAATTAGGAGCAGTTTCTTTTCTAATTCCTAATATGAATAACCAGATCTTCATGAGAGATGGAACACTTATTCATTTTAAAGCTGACAATAAGCCGATGATATTATCGACAATGGTGATAACGTTTAAAATTGAACTGCATCTAAGTTCAATACATAAAGAATACTTTAATAGAAAGCAAAAGTCCCAGAAGATTATTAAGATTGTGTGGTCGAACACGATCAACTGAACTCAAGTACACGAGCTATGGCACAGGGGACCAACTTTCTTATGCCTCTTAGAACTGAGACAAGTTGGAGAACCAATTTTTAATCAGAAGTTGCTGATGACAGAAACAGGAAGATCAGCAACAGAAAAAGCCTATGAAAAGTGTAGAAAACCCGGTATTCATAGTTAACAGCATGATAGCAATTCATGAGTGAGAATAGAGTAAGCATGAATAAAAATGATGAATAAAAATCATTTCAATCTCTTTAAAATTAAGATTATAAAGACATTCATTGCTAAAACTCACCAAATATAAATAGATGATGTGAAAGCAAAAAATATTTAGATTTTCAATGGCTTGCGAATAGATCGATAGGATATGCTTTCTATAATTGGTTCAAAGCATTGCATCTGCTTAGCTCCACAACTAACTGGTATCATGACGAACTAAGATATGACAGCTTGTGTGGCATGCACCACAAGCTTGCTGACCACACAGGACCAAATTTGCATAGCAAACTCAAGATGTAAAAAGTTATGACAGCTCACTGATGAAACAAACTCAGCAACTCAAGAAAGAAATTAAAACTCAAAATGGCTACAAAACTCATCGATGAATGACGATATAAAGTGGATAAAGACTGGCTTAACTGGTGCTTGCCTGACAAAAAGGAACGAGCGTTCCGGAGACAGAAACACAGAGAATTCGGAGCCTTAAGGATCAGACTCGCATGAAACACGAGGAAGATGCTCCTTGAGAAGCATAGAAACTCTGGAGAAAGTGGCTAATCTTGAGGATGCAATTGCAGTCCTCTGCAGAGAAACTAATCAATGATTCTTTTACAAAGCAAAGCAGCCAACGTAAGAAGCAGACTTTCACTAAGCAGACCTAATAACAGAAACAACAACAACAACTTGACGACCGACAAACAGAACAAGAAAAGAAATGAAACATTGAAATCTACAATCACAGGTGTGCAGGGCTGAAGAGCAGAGTGCAAGAAATCATTGAAAAATTACAAGAAATCCAAACAATAGCCAAGAACAGTCATTCTAAGTGGCAACGTGGAGCATCTAACATTTGCAAGCTGAATTGCTCAGAAATAGAGAATGTAAATGATATCATCCCATGGATCCCAGAGGTTCAAAAAAGCGAACTTACGAAAGTGTGTCTAATCGCACGTGAAGCTAAGTTACAGTTGTCGGGGGATTATTCAAGAAAGTGCAATTTAAGCAAGCAAAATAGAGGAAGCCGGTAGCTTTCTGGGAGGTTAGGCTTGTATAGAAGGGCTTCACTGGAGACTTCCGTCTGTACTTCTGAAAACGATTACATTGAAATCAATAACTGCAAATTCTGGAATTCATTTGATCTAAAATTAGTTGATGCAATAAACAAATTATTTTAATGGAAAACATCTAACAACAAGATTATTTAAAAATCTAATGAAAGTAAATCCAATACATTCATCTCCTACTTAATAATAACCATCATCATCACCACCACCACCACCATCATCATCACCACCATCACCACCATCATCATCACCACCATCACCACCATCATCATCACCACCATCATCATCATGCTCACCTCACATCACTGCACTCCAAAGAATCCGTTATCAACTTTTCGACAGCCTCCTTTTCTTGGTGAAATGGCTGATGACATTCTGAAGGCTGGCCCGCAATCCCTGTCGTCGTGGACGACAAAACAAATCATTAGAAGAACATTTTTTTGTGAAGATGAACCAAGGTAGATATTTTATCACTTCGTGAGGTGAATTAACAATTACAACGTTATCACATTGTGATAATAATTATATTACATAATGTTATCATAATGATTACAAATACATTAAATCAACAATTATTATCATTATGATAACATTACAGATACATTAAATCAACAATTAACATTATTATGATAACATTGCAAATAGATTAAATTAACAATTAACATCATTATGATAACATTACAAATACATTAAATTAATGATTAATATCATTGTGATAACACTACAAATACATTAACTTAGGTACACTGCATCAGAAATGATTGCAAGTTCATAACAATAAATGCATTTACAAAATAAAGAATTCTAAACAATTAAACGAATCTTAACAAAGGAAGGAAAAAAGTTGAAGAAAAGAAAGAAAAAACCATCAGCATGAAACCATCAGCAAAGCTGTCAGCATGCAAAACATAACAGAACAACAACTACAAGGAAACATGCACCAACTCACTCTTTTCCACGATATCCTCCTCATTATCATTATCACCACTTATCATTACTGCATTGTGCATCTCATCACAACAATTTCATAATAACTTTGAGGATGATGCCAATCACACCCAAATGCTAAACTTCAAACTCATGGGGCAATCTTTTGAGTCCTGCTCGCATCTTAAACCCTATTTGAGGATTTCCATGTTGTTCTGTTATCGAACTTATTCTCCAACATCGGAGATATATCCAAATATCTAAGAGAAATGCAACAAGTAGATAGGGATAGATTAAACCATATCATTGATACTAATTACACTTATTATAAAAACTATTTATAATCTCATGCCCCACCCCCTCAAAAACCAAAACCATTTCCCCACAAAGTGTCCCTACCAAGAGGCAGGATGAGGGATTGTTTCTTTTTCTTCAAGTACTCCACTGTGCTGGAAAAACCATTTTTGGTGACTTTGACTCCACTGCTAAGGAGACCTTTGACAACAATGGCAGAACTTGTCAGGTTGTCCTTGACGTTGAGAGAGGACACCGACTGCTTGATGTTGTCGGCCGACTCGGACACCAGGGACGAGGCGCGGACCAAACCACCCCTGATGGTCGTGGCAGATTTGTTGAGGCCGGTTTTTGCTTTTTGAAGAATTTCATGAGCAGGCAAAGAAGGGAGTGAAAAATCAAAGATCTTTCCCTTGATATCTTCCTCGTCAACCTCTCCCGCTATGTCGAGCTACGAGATACGATAAATTATTTTTAGCATTTAATTCCTTGCAAGCCTCACGGCTGTCATTGGCTGTTTCTTGTACCTCGATGATTCCTTGCACCCAATTAAAATTGAGCCAAAGTTAGTTTAAGTTGCAAGTTTAAATCATGAACTAAAAATTGTCAATATTAACATGCAATGCGATGACTTGCTCGAGTCATAAATAAGATAAATTAATTTAATAACTAAATTTAAGACAAAATAAAAGATTGAGGAATAGACTACTATCATGCAAGCAGGCACATTAAATTATTCAACATAGAAATAAGTACTCATAAATAGCACGACTCGAAGAAGTCCAATAGTTCGTGTCAAGAACGTGCATGCCTTAATGGTTTGGTTTCCGGCCTGCTGTCGGCGAAGGCCCCGATCGTCGGCTTGTGGTGTAAGGCCCTTCCTATCCAAACACTTTTGGAATCTCAGCTGCACGAATATCAATCGGCCGAAGATTATTGTTTAGGCATGAAATCAACCAATAACGTAAATGATGGCACAGTAACCGATAACACATTCAAAGTGAATCATGACATAAATATATTAGCATATTCCATTCATGATGCCCACCTTACATGCAGCCTCGATGGTCTTACACAGCGGTCCTGCCGACGGCTCGCAATAGAAAACGTGAGCCATGAAATTGTCCTGGGCAGTGTGCATTATGAATGCACACAATCTGAATTATGTTAATAAGATCTCATGAATATTAATCCGAAAGGGAACGAGCGATCGTCGAGCTCCGAAACTCTAGCGACGAGATCGAGTAATGATGATGAGAGAAGGAAGAATTCAAGGCGAGACTGACTTCGTCCGACTGAGAGAGATGCCGAGAAATGAGAGGAACCTGACCCTGCATTCGGCCAAAACATTGTCCGGGAACTGGAAGCGTCGTAAATATTGGATTAATCAAAACTGGCGTCATTGGCATCATCGTCACGAGCTCACCTCGTGCTCGGCAATGGTGATGGTGGAGGGTGCTACGGTGACATCGACGTACTTCCACTTCTCGGGTGGAATCCTGACGTTCAACGTGTCGATGGCTCCATTCAACACCTCCACGCCTGCAGACATTCCATTGTTTTGTTGACGACATGACAATCTCAAATATTTCTTGCATTTGATTGAGCAAATTACCTTTACCATGTTACTAAAATTCCCAACTGTATTAGTTGTGTTTTTTAGTAAATATGATCATTAGTGATCATTATGTATAAAGTTAAGCAGATGCTATGGCATGACATTGATATCAAATTGTTTGGCTTCATGATTTTCCCTTTGGATTATCAAAGTTCGTTTGAAGAATGGCATAAAGAAGTGATGGTCCTAAAATGGTGTTCAGTTTAACCTGTTGGCATGGAAACCTGTATCGTTCCCAGGTAGTGGCAGTTGATCACTTTCTTTGGCTCATCCATCGGAGTTGGGAACGAGGAGTCTGCAATTGAAGGATTTGTCATAAAAATAAAAGCTCAATTGATATTTACAAATTATAACCAAATAGCATCTCACTTTTCAATAAATCCTCATATTTTGCCAGCACTTCTCCCGTCTTTCCATCCAAGTTCAGAAGTCTGTTGGGTCTCGTTCCATTGACTGGCGTGACTCCACCCACAGCCGATGACGACGACGACGAAGAATACGACGATCCACTGGCATGGAGCGTGTCCCTCTTGGCGACGGCCATCTTGCAGACGTGACAAAGAGTGGCGGCAATGTGTCGTGCCGGCTGGTCGCACCGGAAAACGTGACACGCAAAAGCTCTCGTAATCCTGTCTCTAGCCACGTAAGCAAAGTCCCTGCAGTTCAACCATTCAATCAAATTCATTGAAAGAATTTCAGATTTAAACTTTATAAAATAAAGATAAAATCGTTGATCATCATCATCATCATCAGTGTTATAAATTCAAAAGCTCTTTGATTGATAGGAGCTATTTTTAGTGGAATTTAAAACTGGCAACAAACTTCATCTAAAGCACAGATGAGTGTAAAGCAATTAAGGATAAGAGGTTGTTGTCGTGGACAATATTTTATATCATGAAACATCAGTTCAAATGCACAGTGCTTATTTGATGATTGCTACAGCAATAATTATGCACAGAATCAAGCATCGCATGAGTCGTTACATCGTGTCGAGGTAATGCAAAAACAGCAACTCAAATTTAGTTTTACCAATGGTTATTACAGCATTTATCAACCACGAACTACCGAACTAACCTGGCATTCTCTCTTCCGACACCCCAAACCCTCAAGGACTTGATGGCCTGGGTGTTCAACACCGTCAGGTCAATAGGGTCAATGAGGGAGAGATTCATCTGATCAATGTCCATGTACAAGTACTTGCCCTGATAAAGGTCATGGAGTGGTGAAATGATATTGCTTCATTTGTGGCCAATCGACAGATGCTGTTATCAGCATGAAATCAAGTAAGGAAAGAGCTTCAAATTAAGCAATCACCAAAGTAGTAAATAATATGCTAATTACTAATACAAACATTTGTAATCTATTGCATATAATATAAAAACAATGCATGCAGGAAGCATGCATGTTGCGTCCCACATGTGGCAGGGATCGAGTGTCTGCAATTCGGTCTGCATCGCCAGAGTGCCATTGGAAAGGGGCGTTTTACAAATGGTCGGGCGATCGTAGCGATCCCATATCAGATTCAAATGCACGGGCACCCAAAATGCCAGCCAAATACAAAATGTACAGAAATGGAGCAACTTACATCTCCCCACTTGCCAATGGAATCATTGATGTCCTTTTTTCCACCCAGAGAAAGATCCACAATGCATCGATTGACAGTCTGACTGCTCCTCTCTCTGGTCAGGTCTTCTTCATTCACAGCCACCCATCCCAGGGACCTGACTGCAAACCTCACCGGCAGTTCCGGCCGTTCTCCTCCGACATGAAAAGGTGAAGGCTGAACGGACGAAGAGGGACGACATTGCAACGACTGAGGTGACACCGAAGATTTTGATGTTGTCGTTGCAGATTCCAATGGTATTTGTGGCTGCTGAACCCTGTAGACATGTGATAAGAGCTGTCTTTGTTATTGTAAAATTGTTGCTTGAATGACACTTAAATGCAAGAAAGACTATTAACAAAAATTGTTAAAAATAATATCATCATCATAACTGTCATTGTTGATGACTAAGCATGAGGCAAAAGCACTGACAAATCTAACTTCTCAGCAACACTTGCAATATTCCCAGGAGCGTCGACGACCGACGAAGATTTTGTTTCTGCAACAACATCGGGTTCTGTCAACTTTGTGCGAAACTCCTTTAAAATGTTGAAGAAATCATGAAACAACCCAGGGTTTATAAATTATTCAGCTTTTCAGTTACTTTTTTAATAATTATATTTTATTGCAAAATAAATTATTTCCACTGGACATTAATCACAAAATACTGATTTCCATACCTAAGGAAACAAGATAAACCAGATCTCAAGTCATTGTATTGATCATTGATTACAAACTGACCATGGATGTTGAAGGTTGAATGTTATCTGGTGGATGTCTTTGTATGGTTCCTGTCTTGATGTGCCAATAATAAGGACCACTGGCATCTAAATATCATCATCATTATCGTCATCGTCATCGTCATCGTCTTCATCGTCACCATCATCGTCACCATCGTCGTAACAACTTAATGTTCTCCAAGACATAATATTGTTATGAATCTTACGTCAATTATTAATGATGAATGTAATAATATTTATTAGAGAAAGTTAATTCATGTAGCAGTTTGAAATTAAATTGAATCAGTATTAACATTGACAATGTTAACAATGTTAATTCTAATATCAATCGGCATCATCGTCTTCGTCGTCGTCGTCGTCGTCATCGTCGTCATCGTCGTCAGCATCATCATTCACCAACAAAAACCACACACAACGACACACTGACACGAAGAGCATGACTCCAAAAAAACTTTCAAAAGAGACAAAAATCTGTAATTAATTAATAATGTCATTTTCTGACAAAAGTCAAGATATTAAGCAGTTATTAACAGTTGAATAACGCCATTGCAATGATGAAGAATACATTTCACCTTCACACCTCTCCCATCCAGGTGATAGAACTCCAAGGTTAAGGTGAGACCTTCAGTAAAAGAAGAATACGAACTTGTACGTGCTCGTATTTAGAAATGTCACTAGACCAAAACGAATGAATGTAGAGTTGAAATAAAGTTATCTAATAACGTTCTGCCGGATATTTCTTTAAGTTAATTGGATGATTTATCATCAACCACGATGCTTGCATTTTCTTCATTTTTTATTTAAAATAACTAAATTGGAAAATAAGAACTCTTTAATAAACCTCAAAAAACATGTGATCATACATTTAGCAAATAAATAACATATATGAAACAACTTATTTTCGTGTGATAATGAAACAGGTATTCAGAAACTAACTCTTCACTGGTACAGACTGCAGACTCTTGCTTATTAGGAACAGCATTTCTCTCGTTACCAGTGATATCTTCATTGCAGATGTCTTCATCCTCATCAGCCAAAAGATCGACAATCACCCTCGATTCGCTTCCCTCTTGTTCATTGGATGCCAGAGAATCGCAGGTGCCGCCCGCCTCCTTGAGAGTGTTGTCCGATTGGCTGTCTTGCAACGAGTCCTGACCGACCAAAACTTTTGAATCCTTTTCGCTCGCTTCCCCGCCAGCTTCGTCGTTGGTTTTTACAACGATTTTCTCCCCTTCGTTTCTCCTCGACCTCGGAAGGGGAGGCGATGATTCGCTGCTGGGACTTGAGAAGGCAGAGTCATTAGAGCACCCCGACGACCTGTCGAGTCGCTCTGAAAAGCCTGGATACTCCCGATCCTTTGCAAGACGACTTTGCTGTTGCTGGTCTTGCTGGCCTTTAGTCAGTAGTTCAAGGCTGTGAATGGCATCTGCCAATGCAGACAGTGCATTAGCCCCTGTTCCTCCCTCATAATCATCATCTTCACAGTCATCATCACTTTTAAGCAAAAGAAGGGAGTTTTCTTCCTCATAATCTTCATCAAGATTTGTTTCCTTGAAGCAGATGTTAGAACCAACAAGAAGGGATGAGACATGACTGTAATTTGGATTTGCAAAGCTGGTGATTAAATCTGTTCCTGTTGGAGTTTTTTATTTGCATGATTAGTTCAAAATAATAATCTTACTCAAATTACAAAAAGAAAATTCAACCAAAATCGATTTTAAAAGTTTAAAATTGTTGAAAAAGGAATTGCACATTTAAAGTAAACTTGATTAAAATTATGATATGACGAAACGTGAAGTGAAAAATACAAAAGCAATGCAATATATATAACAAGACTTTCACATTAAAGTGTTTATCATGTGCTAGTGATCTACATTTAGCCTCAAAATTCTAAATGTTATGCAATGTCCTAAAAATAATGATAATCTGCCAACCTGATTCTTCAGACATGGTCGATTCTAAACATTAAACACCTTTACTTACAAACTCAGACAATTATCTGTGGTTAAAACACGAATTATCAAACACTAAAAGTCCAAGTATTGATAAAAACTGATTCTGCTTGCTTTTGGTTCATCACATAAACCATGAAAATATCTATTTAAAATGCTGCACCCGTACTGTTAGTCTTGAAAATTATAAGATGATGAAGCCTTAATGAATAAATCGCGGCTTTATCTGATGCAGACACCTAACCCACTGTCCGATGCTGTCTAATATTAGATTTATTATTCATACCTTTTGATAGCTTTTGATGGCATTTTCGGCATTAAAAATTTACAAAAATTTGTTTAATTAAATTAGCAAATGTATCTTACTATTTAAATTAATTTAAAGTAATAGACGAATTCTTGAAATATTTGCTGTTATACTGGAAGTTGAAATTTAGAATACATACTTTTTAATTTACCATATTTTCAAGTGCATTAAAAATTTTGTCAATAAGCTTGAACTTATTTAACTGGTCACTAGAGCAAGTTTACAGAAATATTCTTAAGGGGCCATCCATAAATGACGTCACGCACTGGGGAATCAAACATTTGTGGTTGGCCGAATGGGTTGCTTTCCTGCATGCGGTCGTAATAGCCACAGTCGTAATGTGTCGTGTTCGTAACCCAACCTGCACCTCCAGGGAGCACCCTCGGGTAGGGGCGCTATATAAATGGAAGATCGATTAGAAAGTGCTTTCATATCCCATTCGGATATATAAGGCACTCAAAAGATCGGTTAAATACAAAAACATGTGACGAGGGGAAAGGGAATGCTAACATATGTGACGTCACACAAATTGAAGATTTTATTTTTACAACAAATTTTATATCACTAGATGAAGTGCCGTCAATAAAGTCAAAAGAAAGATGGCTCCATTCAGCAATCAACAATTACTGGGTTGATTTTACCACATGATCAAAACGGTAGTCATTTAAATGAGAGAGGTCTTTCTAATGATACTGAATTGGAAAAAGTAAATTTTAAGTTTGCAGGAACAACACTTGGTGAAATTTGGTCACAAATGATCATTGGTAATTTTCCAACAGTTGCTGAACATATAGAGCCAACAGAATCTGAGCTCCAAGAAAAACTCCTCATGTCGAGAGATCTAAAATGGTGTGATGTCCATGTGTGATCAAGTCAATATTTAACATATTGTCAAATGCACTGACAAAACATGTTGTATGAAACAAAGTTCATATTTTATAATACGAAAGGCTAGATTTCTTCCTCCATCTTTACTAATTACCCAGACAAATGAAGGACATAAAATTTCAGAGCGATCAACGATAGATCGTCTAGTAAATTTCCTTCTTTATTTGCTGCCCAATTCATGAAATTAGATGATCTCTTTCCTCGGTCATCAAACCCTTAACTTTTTGTATAACTTGTATTGTATTTCAATGCAATCCATACCTAGTGACAGGATTTGCAAGAAATTTGTATTTTTCTTCCTTAGCGATGTTGCGCAATCATCTTGTGACACAAGTAGGAAACAATTTTTTTGCCAAAACGTATCAGACCAAGTGAGAATTGCAGCACGTCGGCAAAGAGAAATTATGGTAGTAATAGCGAATGAAGAAATGGAGAATGTGCAGAGTGAATTGATGAGGACTATCTAGAATTGAATGAAACATCAGTACCACCAGAGATAAAAATCAAGCTCGGCCCATTTATTCATTGAATGAACATTTCTCATCGCTGTGAGAGAATCGGGAAAACTAAAACTTTATATTACAATACTAACTCACTAAATATATTATTTTTAAGGAGTCAAAGCTTTGTGACGTCATATTAATCACATTTTGTGACGAAAAAATGACAATGGAAAGGGTGGAGGTAAAAACAGATCGAAATTGCGTGACGTCATTTATGGACAGCCCCTAATAATATTAATTGAATCATCGAAAAAATCTCCTATATTCTAAATATTAGCATTTATATTAATAAATAATATTTTAAATTTATAAAGTTTAGTTACAAATTTACTTTAAGATTCATAATTTAATTAAGCATCCCAAATTGGCAGATATGGCGTCGACATAATAATATAACATAACATTAATTTATAGCTGTTTGAGAAAACTAATGTCGGTGTGATAAACCACTCCGAATCCGAATCTCCGATTATCTGAATCTTTGCTTATGTCTTTTGTGCACGACCAACAGCCTTCTCGTGACAACCTGCGGAAAAGGGGATTTGTAGAAGACACCAGATCGGTATGCATGGCGGCACAACCAAGTACTGAAAATAGTGGTCGAAGCAATGGAAGCATCCTGCTCAAAGGCAAACGCTCTTGAGTCCGTCCCAATAAGGAGAATGTACTTTCTGAGAAAAGGCGCATTATGCCTGGAACTCCAAGGAGAGATCTCGTAGAGAACGCAAATGATTGGTTGACCGCAGCCGACATCGGAGGAATGAGACACTATCCCCAGGTGATTTAGGAGAGTGGACATAACCTGATGAAGTAGGGATGTGAAAGATGGGCCTAGGGCCTCCGACAAATTTCAGGCCCCTATGTTATGTCAATTTAGTAATGGAAAAGCAAAAAAAATGGTTTTAAAACCCAGGCGGCCCCCTGGACACTTTCTCCCTGTCCCCCTTGCCCTGGATGGACCTGTTTATGGCTTTCCTTTCTTAAAGAATGCTTCAATATAAATGCAGGCTAAATTCCAGAACAAAGATAGTAACAACCGTAGAAGCAGAAATTCGAACCTCGTCGAAACGAAGAAAGCGGCAGATCACTGACGCGAAAAGATGCTTGGATGTCATTGATGACTCTTTTATCTCATCAAAACTACAACATACATTAATGATGATGATAATAATAATAAAAACAACAACAACAACAATAATTGTGATGATGATGATGATGATGATAATAATAACAATAATAACGATAATAATAACAACAATAATAATAATTGTATATTCTCTTCATCTGTTATTTTTCAGACATGTTATTTGTTTATTGTTATTAGTGGTCTCAAGTTCTGCTGTTATTGTTCTATTTGTGAAATCGAACTCGGAATCATAACTATCACATTTTAAGATGCTTTTAAGAAATAAGTTCTTTTCCTGTTCACTAAGGATGTCTTGTGACCTTCATGTAACCCAGGAATGTCATGTGACCTTCATGTAACCCAGGAATGTCTTTCAAGCATTTTATAAAACAAAACATGCACATTTTATTGTGTAATGCCTTGCATTTCATGCGTGTTTAAATAATTGTTGAAAGCCTTCTTAATGAAATCAATTTATTAATGCGTTTGCTACATATTTGTAATGTACGGTATATGATATGTTTGACATACAGTAATTTGGTTATTCGGACCACCCTAAGTCCTAATTAGTGCGGATAATAGGCTTAGTACTGCATGTAGGTTATAACCTTTTTAAAAATCTAAAAAATGCTTCAATTTCTTCTCATTCCCGACTTAAGCGGCAATTAGTTGAATGAGCTGAAGTTCAAAAATGTTTCAAACTGTGGAGGGAGGTGATTATTATAAACAAAGTCATTAGGAATCGTTAAGCACCCGTTACCATGGATACGCGAAGAGTTTAATCAAAACAATCCGTTCGGCCGATTGATGAGCAGTTCGATTGAAAGATCGAAACTTGAAGTTTGGTTTAATCTCTGATTTTTCACCAATTCGAAATTGATGACAAGCAATTACAGTCATCGGCATGCATGAATAATCATTCAGCCATATTTGGAATTGAAAAGTTTCGTCGCTATCAAAGAGGAAGACATCGAGAAAGAGCGAATGAGACTGAAGAAAAGACGGGAGGAGAGAATGAGGCTGACATGACAAGGGATTGTGAGAAAACAGAAACTTGTTTACGCCTTTAAAAATTTAATTTTTATCCATCAGTGCTCTTTATAACTTAACCGCTGTGCCATGTCTTATGATGTCGCTGGTGGTGGTCATGATGATTATGATGCTGATGATGAGGGTGATGATAATGATGATGGTGATGATGATCATGGTGATGATGATGATGATGATGACGATGACTATGATGATGATGATGACAATGACGATGACGATGATGATCATGGTGGTGGTGGTGATGGTGATGATGGTGATGATGATGATGATGACGGTGATGACGGTGATGGTGATGGTAATGACGTTGAGTGCAAAGCAAGTTGACGTTTGCACTGCTTATGTAATAATCACTTGGTTAATTTTACAAGTTAAGTAATGAATAACAACAACTATTTAACAAGAAGCTGAAATACGTGTTCTGCATGTTTTTAAAGTGAATATTTTTTTTATTTATTAATTCATTTGGCGCTTAATCACCTAAGATAATTATACTTATCTATGCCCTGACATCGACGTAAACAAATGGAGCGATAATGCGGTGTCAAAAATAACAATAATAAACTCTTACGGTCAAAACCTAAGCATCAATTGTCCTCCAGGGTATATGGACTCTCCCACAGGGGATCAACGAATGATGATGATAATGATGATGATGATGATGATGATGATAATGATGCCGATTATGATGACGAAGACGATGATGATAACGATCAATTTCAGGCCTGGGTGAATGACTCAGCGATTCAATGCATGAATGAATTATTGATTGGGTGAATGGATCGCATCATCTCCATGCATCTCATGAATTACAGCAGGGTGTGTCTCCTGTGAGAATCGATGGTTTCTGTCTGATGGATTGCTAACAACATTAACAACATGCCATGATTCATTCTTATTATTTCCTCCTGGATTTACATGCTGCTATTATTAAGTTGTTAATAATATTGATAATATTTATTATTATTACTTAATAGTGATAATTATTGTTATTATTATACCCATTATTATTATTATTATTATTATTATTATTATTATTATTATTATTATTATTATTATTATTATTATTATTATTATTAAACGAAAGTTTTATTATTTTTATAATTATATCTAATTGATATTTTGGAAGTAAATATTGTTAAGATTTATTATAATTTATATGACATAATAAAAATATTAACAACAATAATAATAATAACAATTGTATTTATCACTGCTTTTTCTTATTTCTTATGTTTGTTCTTGCAACAATCAAATGAAAATGTTCAAACAATCGCTCGTTTGTGTCTTATCATTCCTTTCACGACTCACGTCCATCGAAGAAGGATCATTATCAAGAACTTTCACTCATCCACTCGACCGTCGGTTCATCAGACGTCTCAAAATCCTTATCACTACCCACACCAGCCTTATCAGGAACCTCAGAACAACAAGAACAACAACAATCACGTTTGTAAGGAGCAACTTAAAAACACTGGTTTGTAAACACCATTGAAAAATGTCATTGGCAATGTAATGATTGTCGAATGAAAACATAATATTGTGCAAATGTACTCCATTTATATAGCGCCGTATGCATAGCTTCAGAGGCACTTCCTCTTGACCATTTATATAGCGCTCCTTCCCAAAGGTGCTTGTGGCGGTGCAGGCTGGGTTTCGAACGCGACGCACTACGACTGTTGCCTCCACATGCATGAACGCCTCCAATGATTCACTCAAAATGAAGTTGCCACTTGAAATATTTTTGACTTTAAATGTTTTGCTATATTATAATATTAATTATAATATATAATAATTATTAAATAATAATCATATTAATTTATAACATAATATTAATTATAATATAATAACATATAATAATTATTAAATAATAATAATAATAAATAATATTATAATTAATCTTAATATGCAATTACTAGAACATAATATCCGATGTTAGTTAAGTATCCAGGTGATGAATCAACTCATCAGGATGCTTATTAAAGCAATAAATATCGGATGGATTGATTGAAAGGTTGAATGATTGATGGGTGATTAAATGAATGAATGAGGTAAGGTATAAGCAGGTGCTGAGTGAAAATAAATCAAATCGCCTTAGATAGACCTCCTTATTGAGATCCCACTGGTCAAAACAATGTTGATGATGATGATGATGATGACGACGACGATGATGATGACGATGATGATGATGATGACGGCGTCAGTCTAAATGTTGTTTATCTTCGGAGCGAACGATGGAGTTGGCATTACCGTTAGGCATTTATATGTCTCCATGACAACCGTAGAATGAAACTGCACTTTCATTTCTTCGCACTATCTCTCCTTCTATCCATCCATCCATCCATACATCCATCCATCCATCCATCCATCCATCCATCCATCCATCCATCCATCCATCCATCCATCCATCCATCCATCCATCCATC
>MPNW01000955.1:0-19272 GCA_011800805.1 Hirudo medicinalis
TACTACTACTACTACTACTACTACTACTACTACTACTACTACTACTACTACTACTACTACTACTACTACTACTACTACTACTACTACTACTACTAATAATAATAATAATAATAATAATAATAATAATTAATAATAATAATAATAACCATCATCATTCAATTCTCCATCTACTGCGCCTCGAAATGGATTCATGAGAATCGAATTCTACCCACTTCCTGCTTTTTTTTCTGCAACGTGTCCGCTCTTTCATACGTCATTTTGTTGACGCTCATTGTTGTCACGAAGAATGTAATTATGCTGAACGGAGGTCATAATATTACATTCGAAAATTGCTATTCAATTTGTAAATTCTTGAACTTCCGACCTTGGGTCTCCCGATCATCATCATCATCATCATCATCATCATCATCATCGTCATCGTCATCGTCGTCGTCGTCGTCATCGTCATCGTCATCGTCATCGTCATCGTCATCATCATCATCCTCTTTGTCATCATCACAGTCATCATTAAACACGCTCATGGCGTTGTAGGCAGCCTTTAAGTGGACGAGGCATAAACAGGAGACACGTGATCCATCAACCGCCAATGAGAGGCATTGATTTCATGCGAAATTAATATTCATGAAATTGCTTTAGAACCGACCAATGATTGAACGGGGCTTTGCTTAATCAGATTCTATTAGTTGGAGTAAAAGTGGGGCGGTAAATCGTATCACATGGCACATGCGCGGGGCTTAGGAGGCGGGTCCATGGGGTCATATGGCCAGCCCTGGGGTCGTCGTTCATTGTTCAACGATGTCCTCCCACGCGGGAGTCTAAAAATAGCTCCCGGGGAAAGTTCATCTGGATTATTTGACTCTTGAGTTTATTTGGAGATTATCTTTTGAGAATAAACGTGACTGATTTTTTCTGATTTTTTAAAATTATTTTTTATGTAATTTTTAAAACAGAAAGTTGGAAACCTTCTGATAAAATATCTCGTATTTAAGACGAATAATGTATTAAAATAAAATAATAAATAATTCAATAAAATAAAGAGATAATTCCAAGAGGTAATTTGATAGCAACCTTAATTCTCGAGTGAAAAACCATTTCCTAAACATTCAATCATTTGAAGTGTCGTTTAAAAATTGTTCTTTGATTTTGCTCTTAATAACTTGTTAACTACAACATCAACGAAATTGATGACATTAATCCATTACATTAATTAAAAGAATTACATTGACAAATGCATTTAATTAATTAACAAGAATTAAAATGTCGAAGAATTAATCTCTGAGAAAAGTCGGAAGTAATTGGAATGTCAGGAAAAGCAGAATGAAAGAGCAGAAGTAATTTTAAAATGGAACAATTATCCGAACATCAGAACAACAAAAGTTTCCCAATTTGCAATCTCACCACCCTTCATTCCCCTCTGCTCCTCTACTCACCCATCCACAGAGACTCCACACTCGGCCCCTTACCCCCCCCCCGATTCGTCCCTACTACCCGAATGTTTACCCACGCTTATAAACAAAATGCAATTCCTTGTAAACGGAAGGCAAAGAAGGAAATTATGAGGCTGGGCATTTTCCAGCAAGATGCAATTTAATAAGCGCCACTCTCCGTGTAGGCGTCTCCAGACGTGGCTGGAAAACCGACTCCAAGCAAGAGCTTTGGAGACAGAAGAATGAAGTGGAAATGAATTGAATGGATGGATAGATGGATGGATGGATGGATGGGTGGTGGATGGATGGATGGGTGGATGGATGGATGGATGGATAGATGGGTGGATGGATGGATGGATGGATGGATGGATGAGTAGATGGATGAGTGGATGGATGGATGGATGGATGGATGGATGGATGGATGAGTAGATGGATGAGTGGATGGATGGATGGATGGATGGATGGATGGATGGGTGGATTACTTCAAGGAAGAAATGAAGCTCATAAAAGATCTCACGAAATAAATATTCCGTCCATCCATCCTGCTTGTAATTCCTCTATCTTCCCTCTCCCTCCAGAATTGCACCGGAGATGAACCGGAAGTCGATTTATAAATACAAGTGACGCATTTGATGTCTAAATTAAGTACATTTAACATATTATAACATTTTAATTAAAAATCCATATCAACGCACAATTACTTTATTTATAATCTTCTAATATTTTTTTTGATTTTTCTTCATTTCAGAAATATTTACTCTCAGCTCAGTGTAATCTGATAATTAATTTTATTTTAAATCGCCGAAATTGTAGAAACTGCATAAATTATGCCAATTGCACATATTAAAATAAATGCATAAATTATGATAATTGCATAAATCCCGAGCGGTTTCACAATGGAAAAAGTTTCCTCAAGTAAATGCTCCTTTTCACCTGATATATTCGTTAGTTTTACTTTTTATTCTTTTAAATTCAAGATGAAGTGACCTTAACCCTAACCCTAACCCTAACCCTAACCCTAACCCTAACCCTAACCCTAACCCTAACCCTAACCCTAACCTTAACCTTAACCTTAACCTTAACCTAAACCTTAACCTTAACCTAAACCTTAACCCTAACCCAAAACCAAAATATGACTCGTTCAAAAAAAAACTTGTTATGTTCTCCTCGAGGCAGGAGAACAAAATAAATAAAAACTTTAAAATAAAAGAAATGGAGAGAGTGACAGAAGAGTCGAGAAAAAATATCAGGAAGATATTTTAAAAATTATTAAAAAAGAAAGCTTTGTTTTCAGAGGAAAAAGGTGGTTCTTTGATGTGGGCAGTGACGAGTGGGTGGGTAGGTGGGTGGAATAATAAGTGCATTGTGAGAGGAATGGGAAGTGATTGGGTGAGTAAATGAATAGGTGAATGAGTAATGGAATCAGTAAATAAATGAATGTATGATGATGGATCTGAGGATGGATGGATGGATGAATAGATGATATAAAGCATTTTATAGATGGATGAATTAGCCATGGATTGGTAAATGAATGAATGGATGGATATAAAGAATTTTCCCCGTTACAGTTGACTTTCTTCCATCAGTTTAAACCATTGATAAACAAGACGCATGAAGGAAATGTTAACGTCTTCGTAAGATGGTTATTCTTTTTCTTCAAGGTCTGTTCTAGAATTAACGCAAACCATCATCAATATCGTCGCCCTGCAGCCACCCCTAATGCTAATCCACCCATTTGTTTACCCACCCATCCCTTCCAACTACCCATAACTCTCAATCGATTTATCCGCCCAACCACCCACCCGTGCATCCATGCATCTGCAATACAGCTATCTTGTTGCCGATTTAGACGTCATGCACCCCGCTCTTGCATTGTCTGAATTATTAATGCGTTACAAGTCTTGCTAGAGGTTTAACACTCGAATATGTCTCCATGGTCACGTTGTCACTTGTTACGGAAACAAAAACAACAACAACAACAACAACAAAAACAACAACAACAACAACAACAACAACAAAAACAACAACAACCCTCTCGTGTTCGCGGTGTCTTAAGTTCACTGCCCTCATTTGTCCACCTTTGCATACGTTTGCGAACATTTGCGAACAACGTTCGTGAACATTAATGAACCGTTGTGAACCCGAGTGACCTCGGTGACCTTAGCGGGATTTTGCATCTCCTTCGTGGATGTAATGAAACTTTACGACTTTTATTCAATATTAAATGAGTGAGTCATTGTGCAGGTGAACTGTGCACGTGATCACGTGCCTCACAGTTGCTTTCAGTTGAAGCTCTTAGATTAGTTAGTTGATTAGTTAAATAATGAATTATATTTCACATCTTAAATGTTTTAAATAATTGGAACTGCATTGATAACGTTATTAATTCTGTTATTATGTTATTGTTGTTGCTGTTATTGTTGCTGCTGCCGATGTTGTTAATGTTGCTACTGTTGCTGTAATTATGTTATATAATTATGTAATTATGTAATTATATTATTATATGTTATATATATATATATATTATTATATGTTATATATATATATATATATTATTATATGTTATATATATATATATATTATTATATGTTATATATATATATATATATATATATAAATTGTAAATTATAATATTGAATTTTTAAAGAAAATTTTGAGATTCATAAATTGTTTATGCACATTTCAAGAACTCAAAGATGTTGCCTATGAAAATGTAACATTACATTTAAACTATTACATCACATACGAAAGTATCATAACATATTAATTTTATTAGCGTTATTTTAAATACACTTAACATATTTATTCTTAACACATTCGGTTTTTGAATTTATATTTAGTTTATTATTATTAATATTATATTTAAGCAAGATGACGTCTGTAATTCACAACGTCGTACAACGAGGAATATCTTCAGTCATCCTCGAGGTCCTTCCAGACTTCTGAAATGGAAAAACATCTGTTTATTTTGAGGTTAAATCGCCAGTCGACATCGTTTGTGGTCAGAACTACAACGGTACCTGATCCTCGAACCTCTGACTTTCGTTCTTGATTAATGAATACTTTCTTGGCAAATGCTTTCGCAGTAGTTCGTCTTACGGCGATCCAAGAACATCTAACCTCTAACATCGCAATACGAATGCCCCCGTCTGTCCCTCTTAAACATTACCTCGAGCTCCGAAAATCAACAAAATAGAACCGAGGTCCTGATCTATTATTCCACGCGTTTACTATTCAGGCTGTCGAGCCAGCTTTAAGCACTAACTTTTTTTATAGTAAACGACTCGGCCGCATTCGGCAATCGGTTAAGAGAACCAGGCTCAGAACCGAAAAACAAGTCGGAGCGGGTCGCTATGCCGCGAGGCTTGCAAACAGTCCGGACCCGAGATCCAACTACGAGCTTTTTAACTGCAAAAATGTTAATATTGGAGCTGGAATTACCGCGGCTGCTAGCATCAGACTTGCCCTCCAATTGATCCTCGTTAAAGGATTTAAAGTGTACTCATCCCAATTGATCCTCGTTAAAGGATTTAAAGTGTACTCATCCCAATTGATCCTCGTTAAAGGATTTAAAGTGTACTCATCCCAATTGATCCTCGTTAAAGGATTTAAAGTGTACTCATCCCGACCTCATGAGAGTCCCGTATCGTTATTTTTCGTCACTAGTCCCCTGAGTTAGGAGTGGGTAATTTGCGCGCCTGCTGCCTTCCTTGGATGTGGTAGCCGTTTCTCATGCTCCCTCTCCGGAATCGAACCCTGATTCCCCTTTACTACCACAGCAAGTACAGGCAAGTCGCATCCCATCGAAAGTTGATAGGGCACACACCTTCGCCCGTGGTCCACATTCATATATATGATAATATGTGCCCCCCCAAGTTTTTTAAAATCTAAGAAAAAATTAGTTACTTATTATTAAATCTATGTTACACTCCGGGCTAAATATTAAATAGCTGTGACCCTGAAAATCACCACTGGTTCTAGGGTTCGCCCCCCCCCCCCTCCCCGCTAAAGTGTTTTGGATCCCCCCTGTATATTTTATATCTTCATGTAAGTCTCTCCGTGATGACAATGGCGATGACTGTGCGTGGCCAAAGATGAAATTATGAAATTTCTAATTTTTCAACAAGGAAAAAATGCATTTATATTTTTCTCATCATTTCTTTCCAGTGATTCCTTTTGAAATGGTGTGACTCTATCGAGTTAAAAATAAACTCACACATTTTGTGATGATGATGATGATGATGACGATGACGTTGATGACGATGACAACGACGTCGACGACGATGATGTTGGTGATGATGATGGTCATGGTCATCATGGTGATGAAGAGGCGGATAATATTGATGAGGATGAAGATGATGGAAGTCGTAATTACAAATGCATGCGTAGAGATAAAGCGACGAGTTTCAATAACTTATGGAGAATGAAATTAACAATTAATTGCCTTTTTTTAATTAACTGCCAATTGGAAACATTTGTTGACAGAATTATGAAATGATGACGTTTAAGCTTTGACTTATGTCTCATAAAGTGATGAATAAATAAATATAATAGATCAATCAGTAAATCAATCAATCAATCAGTCAATCAATCAATCACTTCTCAACACATCTGCTGTTAGATGCGATTAAAACTTGGACTTAAATGTCCAATACCTGTCGTATCAATTTTTGAATGATAAAAAGAATTATCCTTTCATTATTGTGTTTTTTTTTAAGTTATTTCCACCTGTCCAAAAATACCCAGCGTTCTCTGCAACGGGATTCGAGGCTCAAAAAACAAAAGCTACTCACTGAAGGCGTAAAAATCCTGTTATTTTTATTTTTTGCAGTTTGACCTCGTTGTCGTAGTCGTCATCAATATCATCATCATCATCATCATCATCTACAATCCGAGATAAGGATTTATTATCGGCCTCCAGTAACCACCAGCAATGGATCTCAGCTGGATTGATGGAAGTGATTTTCTTCTCCTGTCAGGGTGGGTTCAACCGGGTCGGAGAGAGATTTGTTTACTCGTTTAGTGGGGGCTGCCTGAGGCGATTAAGAAAAATTAGGCGCTTCAAATGAATTAATTAGTTTTAAGCACTTAATTCGACCAGTTTCAACTAATTTTCATATTGCTCTGTTGGTCGTGACATCAATCTACCAATCGAGTGATTGGCAATGCAGCCATCCACCAACCAAGCAAGCACGTCAATCAATCTACCCAATTCAAGCTACCCAATCAATCACACATCCGGTTGAGAAGATTGGAAAACGTATTTTGGATCAGCAGAGTCTCCTGGTCCTTGCTTTTCCATCCCGCTACTCCTGGAGAGATGTTCGAGGAATGAGGAGAGTGATTCTATTTTTGGCCTCCCTTAAACGAGTCGAACGACGTATGGATTCCCGTGTGCCCACGACTGGCTTAATCCGCTAATTGTATCTCACCATCTCTCGCTCTCTTTTCCATGAACCTCTAACAACCCAGAGTTGAATCACTCATCTACCCACTCACTCACCCATTCACTCATTCACTCACTCACGCTCTCGCCCTCTCAAACAAAAAAAGTAAAATTAAAGCATTGCCAGATGAATTTATTTGTGTCGTTCATAATGAAAAACTTGAAATGGCTTTAAATTTGTCTTCGTTTGATGTGCTTCTCAATCGCTAATTAACAGCATTTCAGTTTCTGACGGTTGAGAGGGGCTGTTGGATCGCCCCCTCCCCAATGGGGAGTTGAGAATGGGGAGATATTTGGGGAGTTTAGCGAGTTGAGGAGAGTCGGTTGTAGAGAGTGAAGATGAAATGAGAGTGAATCGATTTAAAAATAGTACGAGAACGAGAGCTAAGAATAGCCTTTAAAGGAGAAAGCCCGGGAAAGTTTCAGACTTGGGTCCAATTCCCAGGCGTTCGATCGTCGAAAACTCACCTGATTTATTCCCGCCAGAGGGGCAACCCAAGTACGAGCACCTGTTGAGTAGTTGGCGGTTTCGTTCGTTCGTTCGACGCAAATAATCTCCTCATCCCGGTTCGTCATCACTATCATCACCGACATCATCGTCGTAGTCGTCGTCGTCATCTTTTTTGCCGAACGATTCTAAAACGGTTAAGTCGGGCTTTCCTACTACTACAGTAGAACGATATGTGGTTTATCCGGATTCCTCGTATTGCGCACATATCAAGCATGAAGAGCTTTATAAAAAGGAACAAGACTGTTATTCATGGAGGACATCGGTGTCTTTTTGGTTACAATTTCACGCTTTCAGAAACGCTGTCTTCCGCAATTGTCTTTATTTTTAAAAAACCTAAATACAAGTTTTAATTAATTTTTCGAAGTCGCTACTTCATTTGCAAAGCTTTTAAAAAGAATTTCTAAGTTGGAGACTGCAGACGTATGGAGTTGTTCAGAGATTGTCACTGTGTGGATGTCTGCAGGGATGGAAATACAATTCCAGAAAGCCACCGCGATGTGTCAAACCTGTTCTACTCCTTCGGCTATTACTCCATGAACCTGCCATCCAACCCCCTGTTCCTCGAAACTTGGAGCCAATCGCGTGAGTACTTCAAAGGATTCGAGCAGCCACACGAGCTGTGGGAGTCCAAGTTAGACGCTTCGGGTAGGTGCCCTTGCCAAAGTCCCTCTCTCGTTCTCCTCAAACCAGTCCAAGTGTCTACCCCGCTAGACCTGAGGACGAAGAAGTCTTTCCACATAGAGAATCTCACCTCGGATTCCTTTTCACCTCTGTCCAGCAGCTTACTGGTTTCTCCTCGTTCAAGCAAGTTCAATCAAGCAGTCGATGCATTTTCTTTTTCAAATTCAGGTTTCGAACCACAGACTGTCCAGAAAAGAAAAGATCACAGCATCAGGAGCTTCCTACCCTTCGTCGACCGACAAGATTCTCAAGAGAAGAGCGATTCGGTTCCTTTAAATTTGTCTGCAGATGATCGCAAGATAAGACATTCTTCCTCGTGTTTATCTGATTTCGGGCTGAACACCAGAGAGGATGCCACGCCGATTCTCCATCAGCAACTCGAACAGACTCATTCCCCAACCTCTTGCGTTCAAGTCCCAGAATGCGTCGACAAGGAGAACGAAAATTGTTCTGGGGATGAAGATGGAAGCGACACAATGACCTACGAAACATCTAACGTTGCTCTCATGCCAACTAATCTCATCACCTGTCAGCAAACTGGTTGCCAAAAAACATTCCACAGCAAGGGTGCCCTCACCATTCACGCACATCGTTTCCATTCATGCGGAACGAAGGACGTTCGGCCCAGGAGGTGCCAGCAAGTCCAACAGAAGCAGAGGCGCTCCAGAGACAAGCCGAGCAGCAAGACTCTACTTTGTTCTTATCAAGGCTGTGGCAAGACCTTCAGGGAGATGAAACACCTCAAAGTACACCAGATGCAGCACACGGACGACAGACCCTTGGCATGCCAGCTCTGCTCCTACAATTGCAGACAGAGGAACTCTATGAACTGGCACATGAAGGCCAAGCATGGACACGAGAAGAAAGTCACACACGATGGGAAGACAGTCTACCTGAGGAAGTTTTGAAGAACGAGCTCAACGAGACCTCTTTGGACCGGTCATAAAAGCATGGGTCTCAGTGGAGGATTTTCTTCTGACTGATGCATTGGAGATGGACGAATCAAAATGTAGATACGAATGTTTTATTTCTACTCTTTGAAATAATAAATTAATTAACAATATAATCTAAAAAACTAAATTAATTAATAATATAATCACCAACATCCAGCGTCGAAGGGTGGACGAAGATAGACAAACGAACGAACACCTGTACGATACAGAGTGTAATGTAAAAATACGAGTACATGCAACTGAACCATCTTTTCCAATTTTTGTGATTATGAATCAAACAAGCAATAATATCAGAGGTGTTTACTTGAAATCGGACGCAGAACACTGTGAAATGTGTGAAGAAAAACAAAGAACTCCAGCACGACAAGATGACTATCCCTCCTTGGCGAAGGCTCCGACAGGAATAAAACTGATATGGCTGACTACGGCGAACTTGCAATCGAACGCAGAAGTGGCAAAGCATTTTGGCTGGCAAACTTTTCGAAAGCATTAGGCCGCCGGCCGGGAAAACAAAAGAATCTCGAACGAATATATTACTAATAATTTTTATGTTACGAATAAATTATGAAGGAAATCATTTATATCGCTGGCAATCTCCACCAAATGCAGGAAATGATCTTGCTTTTGGAACAAAAATTATGAAAAAAAACTCCCTAAAAATCCATTGCACGAACGATTGATGGAAACGCAACAAACGAAACAGATGTAGGTCGTCGGTTAAGCATTCAAAATAATCGACCGTTATTAACCTGCTTGCGACATTTAAAGAGGAAAGGAACCCTAGGAATGACTTTGATCAATTAAATTTTTGGAATGAAGTGAACTTCAAACAACAACAACAACAACAAAGACGACGACAGCACGAAATTTTCTAGAGAACGACACAAAAAAGAAACCGAACGACCCGAGGCGAATCTCTTCCTCCCGAGACAGAAAGAAAAATAAATAGGGGCCGCGCGCGTCATGTTCCTTAGGCATTCATAGGTGCAAACCTTTAAACTCAATCGTTTGGCAATTTACTGAAATTAAGCATCTCGCACGGACAACAACAAGTCTGAGGTTCGACTCCCTTCTAAGAACGAGGTTCACGATGCAGCTTCGCTGTCTTCCCCGTCTTTGTCGTCGTCGTCGTCGTCGTCCTCTTCGTAGGCTGCCAACTTCTCTTCCAGCAATCTCACCCTTCTCTCGTGACCTTTGGCAATGATCTTCAACTTTCTGACGTCGTCCATAAGACTTTCCAATAAAGCCATCTGGTTAATAAATGAACGAAATACGTTTAAATAATACGGTACAAATCTGGCCATAACGTTCCTAGTAATTTGCCAATTGGCACAAGCTTGCAGTCCTTAAAGAACAATCAATACCTGGGTAGACTCTGCATTACTGTTCCCCTTGCTCTGAATGGTTGAATTGGATGAATTGGACACAGGAGAGCCTTGTTTAGTGGGGCGGATAATGGTGTTGTTGGGAGCATCGCCCTGGTTGACCTCGGACGGCCCTTGAGCCCCGTTATTGGGGCGAACGGAGTTGAGACTAGAAGTCTTGATGACCTTGCTCATGGCTGATTTCTTGGTTGGCTTGTAGCCATCTTTCAATGGTATCTGCAGGAGGTAGTGTCTGACCGTCAATAATTCAGAATAGGGCACCCATTGCTTGTATTCCACAAAGTTTTGATATTTTGTTAAAAATCTTAGAAATATTAACGAAGCTATTTTGAATTTTTAATTCTAAAAGAACTCTCTCAAAAATGCAAAACGATCCATTCAAATGGAATCAAAAGCCAAAGATATGACAGACCAATATCGGGTCGGCATCGTTTCCAGATATCCACTCCTCGGCAGACATGGCAGGAGCGTCGCCGACAGTGTCCGGATAAAGGTCATCCTGGAACAACTCCGACTAGAAAGGAGTCAGGGTAAAAGTTGAAGGTCAGACAATAATATAATATGTCAAAAAAATGTGATGATGAAAACACATCAAATCAAACCTTTCTGGGCACAGTCATGGGGATCACTTCACAAAGGCCCCTGGTGTGCAGCTTGTAGAATCTATTTGCAAATAATTAGGTCTAATTTATTCTATCACTCATCAATTATTATTTTAATTACATACTTGACAAATTTAAATGTTCATCAGTCATTTAAAATTCTCAAATACCCTTTCTGCTACCAGGAAGACATAATAAAGACATTTTAGAGGGACTTTAAATCAAATTGAATATTAAAAATGAGATTAAAGAGAGATTTTGAGCAAAATCAATGAGTCCAATTGCTTAGGCTAAATTAAAACCTAACTTATCATCAAATTCCTGACTATACATTTCATTATCATCATTACTGCAATCATCATTACTAAACTTTAATCATCTTGCTAAAAATAAATATATATAAAACTACAAATAAGTGGAACATCATATTATTATTATTATTATTATTAGTATTATTATTAAATGTGTAACAATGTCAACAAATATGCAAAACGCCACACGTAAATTATGATTGTAAAATATAACACTTTAGTCTGCTTGTGATCTCTCGCAATGCATTATAAATCATTAGCTTCAAAACCAATAAAAGAAATTACACAAAGAAATGGATTTATAACGACAACGTCACAACACCAAAGCGACGTCATCTCGTGCTCAGTCGAGGGAAACATTAACGCATCGACGAAATGAACGGCAAACCTAACAAAAATTGAAAATGCCGTTGAATGCATGCACTTAGAAATGCACAACAGTGCATGTTTCAATGGTCTCATTAAGGCTCCTGTGCCCATTTCCACAGGCATTGTCAGACAAATTGAAGAGCAAATGACTTAGCAAACGAGCCTAATTGGCAGCAGACCGAAGAAGTTTTGACTGAGCTTAAAATGTCCTCAGCATTCCAAGGTAATTATTGATATCGACGGTTGGCATAATTAATATTATTGTAATAATTATGAATAACTTTTGCTTCCTCACAGATGAAATTCAAAACAACTCGAGCGAACAGCTGAAGACCGATAGCACTCGTCCCAACCAAATGCATCGGACATCGAAATTAGCTTCTTCAAATACTTAACCAGGACTGTTTACAGATTTGTAATGTAAAATGTAAATGTAGTTCATTTATGTAGCACCATATGCATAGCATCAGAGGTGCTTTTTGATAACCATTTATATAGCACTCCTTCCCAAGGGCGCTTGCAGCAGTGCAGGGTTTCGAACACGACACATTACGACTGATGCCATTACCTCCATATGCAAGAACGCAACCCATTCGGCCATACTGCATGCCATTTATTTATGAAGTTCTCAAAAATTATGCATAATAATAAATAAATGCAACAACAAAAAATTATTTAAATACTTAGTAATGAATGAATAAAAATTGATACCTGGCAATTTCACAAGCATTGACATTGAGGCCTCTCTTAGGCATCCAGCCTATGCCCCTCTGAGGATCAGAGGATTGGTACATGCTCAGGAAGTGGACGTAGGGTGCTTCGTCAGTCACCTCCAGGTACCTGATCATGCTGTCTCCCTATCGATATGGATGAAAGGCTGAAATTCCTTAAACCTATTTATTATCTTTTGTCTTTAAATATTTATGTTTAATACATTCTTAAATGTTATAATACAAAGTTGAAACACTTTCACACAAGTGAATCCACACAATTTTAAAACAATACAATTTCTTGTACTTTCAAGAACATAAATTTGCCCTTCTCATGTGTTTACAAATTTACACAGAAAGAAACAGTCTTTTGGACTTTTGAAGCAATTGAAATAAAGTTAAAACATTGGACTGTTAATATTAATAATAGCATAATAATAATGTTAATATTAATAATTAGATAATTATATATAATTACTTGATAATGTTGTTATTAAAACAATTAAAAATTTAAATGTCCTGGGAAGAAATTCTCCTGAGAATGAAAGGGAAACTCATGAGCAGTCAAAAAGATACCAGGCAGGAGAAACACAACACCATGTTTGACAACCCCACATGGCCTCAAATCTCCACATGGAACATGTCACTCAAAAGCAAGGAGAACTTAAAATAATGTGTAATAGTAATGAATGGCAGCCAATAAAATCCCTGCTTATCATATAAATGTCACTAACAAGTACTTTTTTGTTTTGCTTAAAAGTGAAATAAAAAAAGACTAAAATCTCAATGGTGGGTGGTACTTAAACAAAATGTCTGACAAGCAAATATGACACCACTGCACAACAATCATTACCATAATCGCAATTCAAATGAAATTAAATTATCATATCCAAATTTATCAACATTGTGAGACTAAAAGCATCTCAACTTCGAGAGCAAACAATGAACGACAGAAGAATGAAATTGCCACCTTCCCGCAGAGGTACACGACGCTCGTGTCTGGATCGTAAAAGGGGAATATGACTCCGTTGCTCGTGTCGATCTCCTGCATTGTCATGTTGCCCAGTTTCTGTTCGACGATAACGAGGTTCGTGTTTATTCATGAGTAGGTGGCGGCCAATCTAAAAATGCTTGCGTCATGTGACGATCAGATCGATATTCGAATGACCGACGAGTCGCTAAAGATGGATAATCGAGTGGCGACGAATGTGCAAGTACAAATTTATCGATGAAACAATTTAGTGAAAACAACAAGAAGCCAAACAAATTTACTTCTCAATCAAACAATGCACTTACAAATTAAAATATCAATAAAACGGCATCGGCAGCATTAATAATTAATTAATTAATAATGTGACGATGAAAACGGAAAGGATAACCTCGTCCCACAGACCGTACTGCCTCTCGCTCATCTTTGAAAACCCAGTGGTGAAGATGGAGTTGTTTTTGAGGAAGATCACCTGAGTGGGCTTGTTGCCTTCGTGACAGCAGGCCTCCTGAGGAGATAAAGAAAAGATGACGTGAAAACATCCTGCCAAAGCAACGGCAGCGTGGCGATGACGAACGGAGGAAGTATCGGGACGATGCGCGACATTCTAAGATGGCATCCTGATTTGTATGTTTTATTCATCTGCAGACGACGGCGCATCAACTTAGCATCCTAAGCATGAAAGTCATTTGCATAACATATGATAAATGTGTAAATAATGCGCAAAAGCTTTTGAATCCAAATTCTGCAGCACGACAGTGCGACACACGCACGCAGTCTACCGACGAACGACACTTTCGAAAAGGTACAATCGGATACTAAAACCTGTTAACAATATCCCACCATCTGAGAATCATCATCATCACTGCTGTGAGAAGACTGAAGTCACAAGTTTGTTATTCTGACTCATCTATTAAGCATCTGATTCAATATCATGTTTACATGCAGCCTTGCCTAGAGCTGAGACTCTCAAAAAATATTTTGAACATGTTTTATCCCTGTTCCTGAATAGATTGAAGTGCTGGAGAAAGTTTCCAAACAGGTCCTCGAGTGGCAAAGACACACCTCATGTAAAATCCAAAGCTCGTCCAGTTTCATAAATTTCTAGACATAAAGGCAATTACTTTGCATTATTTTACCATAAAGAAAAACAATTTATACTGAAACCACTGGGAAAACTAAACACAAGTTAAACAGGCACAACATTAAAAGCTGGTGTTTTGCAGAAATCTTATTAAGTGTGATCCTGTAAACATTGTGAAACATTATTCGCAGACGTCAACGGGCAAACCACTCACGTGCAGGATCTCGACTTTTCTCGGATCCACGATCCTCACTTTCCTGTCTTTGCAAGACACCACCACCTTGGAACCATTCCAATTCCATGACGCACTTAGAGGGATGTCAGGAAAATCGATCTCGTACACGGCTTCTCCCTCTCCGACATTCCAAACGATCACCTTGTTGTCAGAACCTGCCAAATGAAGACAGTTGTTGGTGACACATAAAATGATTTTTTTTGCTTTATTCATTTTTTATTGTTTTGTAAACAAGCAGACGCATCAGGACATACAGATGTCTGTACTCAAACTGTTGTGGTTTTTTAATAATCATCCTGATTTGTCTTTCACTGAATCATGGTTTTTTTTGTGAGAATTGCTCATGAAAGACATATTTGCAAGATAAACAAGCCTCAGAGTAAAGGTTAGAAGTGAATTTAATCAGCACCTTACACTGACATTTAGCACGAAACTTGTTCATTATTGGTGACTGATGGAAATAAATTTAGAATCAGAAAACAATTTTTAAAAATCTATAAACAAAAAGTGCAAATAAAACTGATCCCATAAATTCTACCCACCTCCACTCAGCAGAATATTCTGAGCAACAGGATGCCAAACAACAAGACCAACTCTTCTCTGATGAAGGACCAAATCGCATACGGGCTCATCGAGATTTCTCAACAAGCCACCTTCGGGTATCTGCCACACTTTAACAGTGCAATCCTCTGAACCACTGGCTATGATGTCGTCATTATGAGGACACCATTGGAAGTCTAAAACGGCTGCTTTGTGGCCAACAACTTGTGCCACATCTCTGTCTACTCTACCAGTCTGCAAGTTATTGGGTTTTTTTTCAGTTAGATCAAAGAACTAAGAAGAAAATAAAGTAAGATTGCAAAGTACATTTCCCATACCTTTTCGAGGGGCAGCACAAGGAACGATCCACCCCCTGCCGATTCGGTAATGATTGCCAGATACTTCGGATTCACAACGCAGAATGTGGAATCCCAGGAACTTTTCGTGATGCGAATGTCGTCGTAGCACTGGTCCCTCTTCAGAGCTTGGCCGAATACATGGCGGAATTTACTCTGTCTCACACCGCGAAAAGACATGTCAACGACAAAGCAAATACTTGAAACACGACAATGAACAACTCGAGCGGCGAGCCGACGACTCTTCGACAACAAAAACGATGTGAAACAAAACGCCTCCAAGCTCTGTAATTCAGCGTGCATGCATGCGAATTAATCTTTTATTTCAATCGCCAGTGCTCAACTTAAATAATTTTCACAACATAAACATAATTACTTTTTAAAGTTAATTTTATTCTCAATAAGTAAAGGTGTCTTAAGACTAATTAAGAATGAAAGCCAAATGTCCATCCATTTGAGTTATTTAATTATCCTTACGAATTGTAAGAATTTACTTAAACTAACTTAATTATTGGTTTCAAAATCTAGGGCATTTATTTTTTTTTACAATTTATTTAGATGTCTTACAATCCAGGAAACATTCAAATTTTGAGCGCAGAATTCTTTCAAAGTTACCGAACTATTGAGGCAAATCACTTTAGCAAACAAAGCGACGGGTTATTGTGAATTTTATCAAAATTTCAAGTAGGCTTACGAAATTGATAATATTATGAATTGTTCAAAAGATTAGATACTTCCATTAGGTCAGTGACAGCTTAAAAAGCCTAAATCTTGATGTCGAAATAGAATGGCAATATGATTTGGGCTACAGTTCTCACGTTGGCAGCGATTGCTTCTAACATAGATGGACATAAATGTAGAGGTTCGATAGCCATAAAAAATGTCGGCCTAATAAGCACCTTCACTCATGCGGGTGGAGTTGGAAAAGACAAATACAGCCTCCTCTGCTCTACTTACGACACTTGGCCAAACAGCATCGATGAGGTGATATTTCTGGAGCGCCCTGGAGTTTATATTGATTCCAACTTTAGTGGAATTAAGACCTTCACAATAAATGGAACTTACCGTTGGAGCAAAGAAGTTCAACAAATTCCAAGTTATTACTACTTTTTAAACATATAATACATCCATTTCAAAAGCTTTAATATTTACTTTTAACATTTTAGATACCATTTTGTTAAAAGGAAATATTTTATTCGATTAAATTTTTCATCATTACTAATAATAATACTAATATTAAATTGGGTCATCTTTTAGAGAAGGAGTTCGGCATGGAAGCCATCCTTATTCCAGACGGAAGTCAAATAAATGGCAAGCAGAAGGGCAAACTTTCAATAGCAAATCTGTCGATCTTGACCAGTACAAGCACACACGATATATCCACTCCACTGATTCCAAACATAAGAATCTCTCATCAGTACACGAGAGCCATTTTTAAACAAGTTTCACTTCTTGGTGGAAAAGACATTCTAACGTGTCGCGGAAGTTATCATACAGGTATAAAATATCAGTTAATTAACTAGTTTATCAAAACAGTTTATCGCTGCAATGATGAATCTGATATCTTGGTGTCGTTCGATCAGAATTACAATTCAATGAAGGAGATAATGCGAGCATAATAAACACATGACTATTCTAACTAAAGACTGCATAGTAAAATAATATAATTTATTAGTACGCATGCAATATTTATTGTTATTATTATTATTCAATAAATATTTTAGCAATAATTATAATACCGCACGCATTCTCACAGGTACGTACTTTGCCTCTGAGCTAATCCATTTGAGACGGCCAATGATTGGCAGTGAGTTGACTCGACCGTGGATTGAAAACATCCTGTCACGTGATGCATGCGATGGAAACTTTGTGGAAATCAACTTCAAATATTCCATACTTTCCAGGTGGGAGGCCCTGTTTGCCATAAATTTCCACTTGAGGGAGATCAATATCTTGTGGCCTGAAACCGTCAACGGCACCATGGGAAGATGGGATGATTCTCTGCAGGTGTTGTTCTAATAATTTATTAATTTGTGCTGAATTAATTAAAAATTACATTAACATAATAATAGATAATTAATGAAATATAAAGTAATTTCTTGAAGCTGAAGAAACTCAGACTGGACAGGGGCAGGCGATATGGTGACATAGTCGCCGCAGACCTGAACAAGGACGGACAGATGGAGCTGATAGTTTCGATTGCATCGGAGTGGGACGGAAATGGGAGCCTGGAAATATGGAGAATACCGGAAGATTTTAGGTATTTGTTGAGTATTTATTGGGTATTTATTGGGTATTTGATAATCTACAAGCATCACTTACGACAATGACACCCACAACAATCTAACGTCAGATTGGTACATAATTACACAAAGATCGTGGTGGACAGAGGCTTTCATCCCAGAGTCACAGACGGAATCAGCCCTGGAGTAGTCAAAGTCTTCCAACCTTCGTCTAAGTATTGAACTTTGACCTATTAACACATCGATGAACTTAACCCTCACCTTCTTCTCCCTTCAGTCACGTTGGCAAACCTTGGATTTTTTTGGCTGGAGCCGATGACGGAAGGTTGTATTATTACGTTCCTGTCAATCAAAATATGAACGACTGGAGATACAGCAAGCATGTCCTCTTGGATGTCGGAGCAGGGCATACGGTCAATGGCTTCACCGTGGTCGATGTCGATGGAGATGGAACGATGGAAGTTTTTGTCAGTCTCCATTCTCTGCACAGGATTGATGTCTTCAGTTTGGAGATTTGAAACTCAAAAAGCCATTGAAAGGAATGAATGGATTAAGGATTAATTTTTAAGACTGCAAGTAAAAACATGAAAGAATCGAGGTTTTTTCATAATTAAAAAAAACAAAACGTAAAATCATAAGAAATAACAATAAGTTTAGCAAGTTTTGATAATTCGTAGGGAAAGACATTGGTCGTTAAACCCCGTTAATGCTAATGATTAACATAAATATTCATAAATTCTCATTATGAAAACTCCACCTACAGTCAAACAATGATGGGTTTAAAAACTAGGTCACTCCAGAAATATTCAGTCTTTCCTTTTGAAACGACGGCGTAAATCTAAGAATCTCAACTGTATTCTTCCACGCATCGATTCACATTCAATCCACAAAATGGATCGCCATTCCTTCCAGAAGATTCGCCCAATAATCTGGAAAGGTTGTCATTCCCTTTAAGGTGCCATCCAGCATGTTGAGCTTTTTGATACGAAATTTGAATTATTTAGCGAAGTTACTCATTAATTGTGAAAAATAATTAGGCTGCTAAAACAAAAACGACATCTGATAATTAAATGTTTAATTGTTAAATATTTTAATGGAACATTTTTATCAGAATATTCATACAAAAACACGCGGTCTATGTTGAGTTACGTCATCTTGAGGATGACGCAAAATTTGAAGAGAGTTTCGAGCCAATGAGATTTCCCTGAATTTCCCTGGAAATTAATTTTTCCTATAAAATCGTTAACTTAACTACAATCTGCCTACTTTTTCCGGTTGTTCTGCTTATCTCGTCTGCTTACCAGTCTTATATGCGCCATCAATACAACCTGATCTGTTACCTGTCACTAAATAAGAGCTGCACTTCAATCATCGGTGAGTCGGAAATTTTGCGTGGGTATTCGTTCGGTTTAACATACTAACATTGTCATT
>MPNW01000956.1:20525-31520 GCA_011800805.1 Hirudo medicinalis
AAGTCTCACTTAAGATTGTCAGCTGGCTTGGTAGTATCATGGGTCTATTGTAACATGATGGTGTATTAAATTGCAAAATGTTAATGTTAATATAGCACTGGTAATATAGATTTTAATTATGATAAGTATTTGTTAATATCCAAGCAGGCGCCTTTGTATGATAACAGTAAACAGATGACCAATCAGGTTGTGTTTATAAATCCTCATTCAGTTCATCGTGTGAGTAACAGTTTCACCATTAATTGTAAAAGAGTAATAATGTTTTGACGGGATGAGTGCAAAAAAGCTATTCTGTCGAATGCTAGAACAAAATTGGATATCTGAATGGTCTGAAAATAGCAAGCAAGAGTAATGGAAGAGGAAATGATAAGAAGCACATTGAATATGGATCAGTTTGGGAACCATTATACCCTGAATTGGGAGACACTGTCTGGATGGATTGCAGACAAAGCAAAGGCTTTGGCTGTGTGAAGGGCTGACATTCAAGCATTTTCCCTTGCAATGGCACCAAAGCTAGACATATTCCCAAAAGAATTCAAAGCATCACATTGCTGACTGGATAGCTTCCTTCAGTGATGTGAACTGTCTCTAAGAAGATTGACAACAATGTTCAAGCTGGAAGATAATGAAGTTATTAAACATGCACTTCATCACTAAGGGCAAAAAGGAGGATTGAATGCGTTTCAGGCATTTATGTTTTTGAAACCGAAAACGCCCGCAAGCGGCTATAAGGAATTGAGTTGATTTAATGNAATGAAGTTATTAAACATGCACTTCATCACTAAGGGCAAAAAGGAGGATTGAATGCGTTTCAGGCATTTATGTTTTTGAAACCGAAAACGCCCGCAAGCGGCTATAAGGAATTGAGTTGATTTAATGCTTCCACCTGTTTTGTGAGGTGGCCAAAGAGGTCTGCCAGCACTCAACCATGATAAAGAACTAGCAAATAGAAGAATAGATAAAATAATGATTCCCACAGTGAATGCACTGTGAGCAAGGTACATGGACAAGAAGTGTTTATTTAAGGAGTGTCCTACTGCTAGAAACTGCTATGCATTCTATGGGAAATGGATTCACAAGAAATTCAGGTTTTGGAGATTTATGAAGAAGTTCTGGAAAATGACACAACTGTATTTGACCAAAGAATTTGACCTGTATTTGACCAAGTTTATCAAAAATACTCTTAATTGAAGGGTATTCTAATATTCTGCTAAAACATTAATAAATTAATAAAAACCATTCACTTTTAACCTGATAACTTTTGTAACATAAATGAAATAGTGTGCCAATAGATCGTTGTACATGAAAATATAAGACATTCCCTAAAAAGAGCCCCACCACATCTGATAATGATCTGATGATAAGGAAGATGTTGAGTTTAAAAATAACTGGGCCCAGAAACCTATAGGGTTCATAATTCTAGGTAACAGTTCTTTTCAGGGAAAAAAACTTTGTAAAACCATCCAAAGTAACCAAAAGGGGCTCATTCCCATGAGCATGATTGCTAAAATATTCAAAGGAAATTTCTTCTAAAGATTAAAGCTCCAAGCATTTATTGTGTAGGTTGCGTAAAAATGAGATTTAAGTTGCCATTGGGACAAGTGATAACTCACCATCCCTTGACACTCTAGACCATTCTTCTTTGGGAAATTCATACTGACCATTCCGAATCCTTTTTTTCATGCCAGGGGAAATGGGTTGTCCATGGTTACTGTAGAATGGAGGATAGCCACAAAGCCTAATGCAAGCATAAACAGAAAGATAATAAACACACACTGTTGCAATGTATAGCAGTGTAGTGTAGTAGTGACTCACAATATGTATGTGATGACGCCAAGAGACCACATATCACAAGACTTATCATATTTTTCAGGACCAAGAACTTCAGGAGCTAAACCATGCAAAATATTATATTGAAGCATCTTTTAAAGGCAGTGAATGTAAATGTAACCTAAATGTACAAACCAACATAATAGGGAGTATAGCAAGGGGTCTGCAATGATTTGTGAGCATTCGTAATTTTAGCAAAGCCAAAATCTGTGAGTTTCAGCAAAGCATCTGGGTTGGTTGAAGTATACAACAAATTCTCTGGCTTTAAAATATTTGTTGATGTCAAAACACTCGCATAACTTCAGAAATACATTTTTAGAAAGTAACCTTCAGGTCTCTGTGAGCAATGTCACGAGTATGAAGAAATTCAAGTGCTTTACAAATCTGATTTATTACGTGAGCAGCTTCTAGATAAAAAATTCGACATTTATGCTGAAATATAAATTAAACCTTAATCTTAAATCACCTCTTTCAGTAAAGGCACTATCTGCATGTTCTTGAATTTTGTTGAATAGCTCTCCACCTGTCATACTTGTACATAAATTTGGAAACAAATTCACATAAACAAATACTTCTTAACAGTAAGAATGTCTCCATAATGAGAAGGCCTAGATAAATAGTGAAATAAATTAATGCAAACAAATAACAGTAGAGATGTTACCATTCCATAATGAGAAGAAGGCACTTTTGGCCATTAAAAACATTTTCATAAACATCAACTATTTTGACAATATTTTCACATGCAGAGGCCATACAGTGAAGTTCCACTTCTCTCCTTGCTTTTTGGGAATCTTTAAGAGCCTTTAAATAGCAAAATGTATAAAATTATACGGTTAAAATTCAATGCTTATTAATTTCTAGGTTATACTTCTCATGAGATTAATGACCTCATCTCCATTTGTTGGTAAAACATGGTCACATTCAATTAAGAGTATTGACCTATTACTCCTATATTAATTAGTTTTATAGATAAAGACCATACTTGAAAAGATCTAGAATAAAGGTGCAGTATTAATATTTATCCAATCTTTGGAGAGCCTCATGTATCTGAACAGGATGTGGAGGCACATTTTAATCATCTACCATTTATAAAGTGCCCCTATCCGAGGGCTCTTCCAGGCGGTGCAGGCTTGGTTGTGAACACAACACATTACGAATGTCACTATCACTATCATTGCTATCACTGCTGCGGGAACGCCACCCATCATGCATTTCCATAATTATTAATTCCAGAAACAAGTTAAAGCCATTACTAAAACAGTTACTTAAATACATTTAATTTAATTTTAACCTAAAATATGTATGTCTTTATGCATTTGCAACACTTATATTTCTTACAGACACCCACTTTTCCACAAACTAGTCCCAACTACCTATCACTTTTGATGATAGAGAAATCTTGATATAATTGGGCAAATACTCAAATCATCTCCTCTTTGCGAATTAGAAACATGGGTAGCTCAATCAGAGATGAATCACTTCTACATTCCAATTTGATGTCAAATTATTTTTAAAATATATGCATTAGTACATTAATTTTAAAAACTAAGGAATAAACTTTTCTAATAAATATGAAGACTTTGATTTATCCATTTCAATCTGTTATAGTTATATTATTTGAAGCTTCTAGGGGACTAGTCATAATCAATAAAGTTCAAGCAAAAATAATGCAAGATGGCGTGCAGGTTGGCCGAATAGGTTATGTTCCTGCATATCGCGGTAATGGCAACAGTTGTAATGTGTTGTGATCGAAACCCAATCTGTACTGCCACAAGTGCCCTTGTGAATTAGCACTATATAAATGGTTAAAAAGCTCCTCTGACGATATGCACATGGAACTATATAAATGAAGTACAAGGCCTTATAGGATAAACTTAAGTTTCCCTAAGTGCATCCACTCAGAACACATCCTAAATAAGCCTTGACAGGAAACTTGGGAACAAAATCCAGCCAAGAAATACAAAAAGCTGATTTGAAAATGATAAATATTCAAGCCTTAGGATGGAGAGAAAATCTAGTAAATGTTTTTTTATTAAAAATGTAAATGTAAATGTACTTCATTTATATAGCGCCATATGCATAGCGTCAGAGGCGCTTCTTGTCAACCATTTATATAGCGCTCCTTCCCAAGGGCGCTTGCGGCAGTGCAGGCTGGGTTTCNTGTACTTCATTTATATAGCGCCATATGCATAGCGTCAGAGGCGCTTCTTGTCAACCATTTATATAGCGCTCCTTCCCAAGGGCGCTTGCGGCAGTGCAGGCTGGGTTTCGAACACGACACATTACGAGTGTTGCCATTAACGCCGTATGCAGGAACGTAACCCATTCGGCCAACCTGCACGCTCTTACCGCCCTCCTGAGATGGCTGCAAGAAATTCGTCAAACACTCATTGTGTTCCTCTCCACGGAAATCTTTAGTAAAAGGCGAAAGATTTACGCGTTTCTTTGAAGAGAAACCAGAGCCAAAAAATAATGGAAAATGTGATAAGTAAAAAAGAGTCCAAAAGGAAAGGCACTGATCTAGGGGAGAACATCCTGCTCAGTCAGAAAGCTATTGAACAGAAAGAATTATGATGGGTCAAACATCCACAATAGAAAATAAGTGAATACACTCAATCCAAAATAGATAGGAAGTACCCATTTTTCGACGACATCTTAACTAATATGTTACGAAAATTACTCAAATTTTAGTGTGCTATGTAAATTGTGCTCCGAAATTTTACATTGAATTTGGTAAAATATTATTTTCAAACTCAACCAAAAAATCCCAAGAATGTGTTTTTTCAGCTTCCAAAAAAGATAGAAAAGAAATGTGAAAAGTCAATAATAACAACAATTTATTTTTTGACACAAAAAATTATTTAATATGAAATTATATTTCCAATTTTCTCTATTATTTCAAAACATCTTATGTCCATCGACAAAATTAATTTTTGTATAAAGTCTGTCACAAGATTATTACAGAAGGTCCTTATGGCATCTTCCAACTCTGATTTAGAATTAAATTGTCTTCCATCTTTAACCAGTCTCAACAACTTTATCCCAAGAATTTTAAATTGAATTGAGGAGAACCCAAAAAGTATATGTTTCTCTCTTGGAAAAATGTCCTTGTCATTTTGGAAGTATGGATTGGAGCATTATCCTGCTGAAATATGTAACTAGCACCATACATCCTCTAAGCAAAAGGCAGGAGATTATTTTCCAACATTTTGATATAATCTGCTGGTTTTTGCTTTCCTTGTAGAAAGGCTAGATCAATGTTTGGTCCATCATGTGAAATTTCTGCCAAAATCATGACTGTTCCAGCTCCATGATTTCTGCTATAAAATGACTCCTTCTCTAATCCGAGGTCATGCCAATAAAACATTGTCAAACCATCAGGTCCATCTAGATTGAATTTTTTTTCATTAGAAAAAATTATGTTGGTCCAACCTTCTCTGTTTGATAATATTGTTTTGGTCCACTGAACTCTGGAACCACTTTTCATATTTTAAAATCTTATTCGCATTTAACTCTGTTAGCTGGTTGGCAGAAAATTTACCCAATTAAGCTCTCTTCACCAGCAGTCTCTCCTGTTTGGCAGACAATTTCTTCTTTCTTCCCAGAGATTTCTTTGTTTCAACTTCTTCAGGAGCATTCAAATAATTAGAAATAACATTTTTGGACCTATTGAGCTCTTTAGCAATCCTTGATCTTGAATAAAGGCTTCCTCCTGAAGGCTTCAATCCTCCGCTTCTCATTTTCAGGCAATGTTTTACCTCTACTCATCACTAAATAAATGAAAATTTCTTAAATGTATCATGTTTATATGATATATATTAAACCTACTTTGAAGTTCATTTGCAACTTCTTAAATTAATTTTATAGCTCATATGCAAACCCCTATCTTTTTGGATGGCCCAAAAACACATTTTACGTAATTTACGAGTTTTAATTATTCTATGAAGTCCAAATTTTACAAGATGTTTTATATGTGGTAAAGTGACATTATGTCCAAATTTTAATAATCGGACATGTTCAGGGCCCAGAATTTTGCCAGGATATCTTCTTCCATTACTAAGCTGCCTCATATTAAAAAAAGGTTCTTAAAAAACTGTGTAGTACATTAGTTATTGAGTCATCTTGTTTTCTTTTTTAGATCAACATAAATAAGACTCCCCATTTGATTACCATGTACACTCCATCCAATATAGATAGGAAGTGCATATTTTAGGAGTATGTAAGAACAGCTCTAACCAAAATATCATAAAATATATCTGTGTACAGAAAACTCACCCATCGTAAATGAGTGAATTTCTGGAGAGACAGGACAGAAAGAGAGCGAGGTTCCGGTCGCGAACTGTGGTCTTCCATCAATGCAGTCATGTCTAGAGGACGAGTCGTTACCAATTCTTCACCAAACGCTGAACAATTGTTACAGTTTCCACCGCCAAACTCAACAGCATTAGAGCTTCGACGGCTGCTTGTGGGACTCTGCCACCTCCAACACCCTACTATGGCATGCCTTTGGTCAGTTTCTCCCCTGTCGGTCTGGACGAGGTTTTCTGTCTCATCAGTTCTCTTCCAAATAAACAGTGCTCTCTGGATCCAATACCAACGTGTTGTATTTAATCTTTCAAGACATATTACATCACTCCCATTCTCAAAAAACCAAATCTCGACTGCGGCGATACCAGTTCTAACCACCATATATCCAACCTATCAGTTATCTCTAAACTACTGGAAAGACTGATTCTTGTTAGAATCACAAAACATCTCGACAATAATAAACTTTTACCAATCAGCCTACCGTCAATATCACTCACCAGAGACAGCTGTACTCAAACAGTACAGTACTGTACAGTCTTCTCAGTCGTTCTCGACACAGCTGACCGAGGAAGACTCACACTTCTCATTCTGCTTGATTTATCGGCAGCATTATAAACCATGGACCACAACATGCTTTGCTGGAGATTGCAGTCTTCCTTTGGCTTCGACAGACCAGCACTCAACTGGCTCTGGTCTCAACGGACGAGAATGCCAGATCAAGATTGGTGACTCAACTTCGTTGAGGGTTTTGTCAATCTGTGGTGTTCCTCAGGGATCGGTTCTCGGTCCAACCCTCTTCTCAATATATACTGCGGACCTGTCAAGAATCATCACCAGCCATGGGCTGCGATCACACTTCTATGCCGACGACACGCAGGTTTATGGTCACTGTGCTGTCAACAATGTCGCAGGGCTTCCCACGCTGGTCTCGGCGTGCGTGCTTCATGATGCTGCGACAGGCCCGAGCCGTTGCGTTATACCTTCCGTCGTTCGCAACTAAAACACTTGTCATCTCTTTAGTCCTTTCCAAGCTTGACTACTGCAACTCAGTTCTGGTCGGGCTACCCAAAACTCATCACTACCAATCCGTCTTCAATGCAGCTGCCAGGCTTGTGATGAGAAAGCACAAATATGACCACATCACCCCCATCCTCAGTGAACTCCATTGGCTGGGGATTGAACACAGGATTGAATTCAAAGTGGCACTTCTACTTTTCAAGTGCCTCAAAGAGATGGCTCCCCCGTATCTTGCATCGAAAGTGACTCGCCTCCGTGACTTGCCTAGTCGAAAACGACTCAGATCATCTTCTTCGTCACTCCTCTTCGTTCCGGCCAGGCAACTCAAATGCACTGGGGACAGGTCGTTTACGGTTGCTGGCCCAAGGATCTGGAACTAACTTCCACCTCAGGTCACATCCACAGCAACCATTGAAAGCTTTAGAAAGTCTCTCAAGACGCATTTATATGGTGGCCTTGAGGTCCTGTGATTCGGACTTACGCCACCATAAAGATTGTCTTATTTGAAATATGTTAGGTAAAGTGACAGACAGCTGACTTATAAGAGGCAAGGAATGAGCTAACTTTAGAGCATAGCTTTCTGGAATCATGCAAGAAAAGAAATTAGAAGATAATTGGCAACATGTACAAACTCACACAATTTAAAGTAATTATATCATATTTACCGCATTCAAATACATATTTAATTGACTATTTTCCAAACTCAACTCATATTTACATGGAGTTGTTAAATAAATAGTAGATCATTCCAAGCTGCTTTGTGAATAAGAAGCTGTCATAAACCTTCACAGCAAATAGGCTCTGAGACTCTTGAAACATCAACTCAAACTGCAACCAAAATAGTCAAACATTGATGCCCTCAAATCTAGCAGCTTTCTCCCTAAAAAAGACAAGCAGTTGCTTGAGCAGCCAGCAATAGTCTCTCATGGCTGATGATTTTGAAAATGTTCATGGAAAACAATGGTTACATGTTTGACTTTGGAAGCTGGGCTGAATCATCCCAGAAGGCATTTTCACAATTTTCTCGATCAAAGAATTACCACTGTGCTTGAAACCGTTTGAAGATGAGTATTTATAAGGCATTATTGGATCTCATACACACACAGAAGGCAGGCAGTTCCAGGATGTATTTGCAACAGCTAAAGTTGCAAGAATAAATAAATGCAATCAGTGTCAAATGTTTTATCAAAGCACGTACCACAGACAAATGAAACAAATAATTTAAACAGGAATACTTAAACCTGTTTATTTAATAATTAACAAAATTAATTTATTAGAATAATAAGCATATAGGCAGGTACTTCTGCTGATTTTTATATTCTCAGGAGAGTTAAAATTTGAATGACCTCTAAATATTGTCCAATCCTGCTCATACTTGGTATAAATTCTCATATAGGGGGTCAGACAACAAGATTTTAAAACTTCAAAATAAAGGCCACCCTATTGATCTCATACATTTCACAAATTTTGTAAACTCCTACATGTTTAAACACATCCAATGTGTTGAAAGACTACTATAAAAATGAACTTAAATAGTACTTATTTATTTTATTTTAATTTCGAAAAACCTATGAGAAGTCTAGTAATGATAAATGTTAACATTGAAGAAATTGAAATTAATGTTAAGTTATTTTGCGATCATCCAATCATCTACAAAGCGCATGATGGCATACTTTGCCAAAAATATTTGTAAAAAAAAAATGAAGTTTTCTAGTAAATAACCTTCAGAGCATATTTCTCTCCATTTTCCCTATTAGAACACTCAACCACTTTACCATTTATGCCAAGACCTAGTACTTTGCTTGAAATCTTATAATCGTCCGCAATGTTATTTGTTTTGGGCTGCCAATCTTCGACTGCCATCCCCCATTATATTAGATCTCAATGAAAATACTGCCGCGGAAAAACAACTGATCCAAACAAAATTTAACTCCACAATGCGCTCCCGGAGCTTCAGAAGGCATTGCACAAAACTGAAAATATTAATGTCATTCTTCCCGTGTTCGTTCAAGTTATTATTTAATACAACAAATAATAAATATATTAAGTTTATTTATTTTCTAATTTTTATTAAAAATTACTAAAATCGTTGAAATTAAAGACCCTTATTAATGTAAAAAGTATTCCTTTGCATATGGCTCAAACCCCACCATAAACCACTGGCTATATGTAATATCTGTAATATAAAACAGATAGGGGAAACCGGGGGGGTTGGGGGACGACTTATTTTTATTGTAACCTGAATTATTAATTAATGAATAATTAATATCAACGCTGAAACATGATTGGTCGAAGAGGGAAATTCCATTGTTGATATGCCAGAGTAGAGTGAGTGGTGAAATGTACTTGTAAAATTAAAATAAATCTAGAAACACGTGTATAAATATATAAAAAAATGGGTTTAAAGCATTTGACATTTAAAAATTAAATATACTTGATTATTTTTTTACACATTAAATCGCGTTTAAAAGTTTTGATGATTTTTTTGATGGTTCATAATTTTTTTATGATGCTTAGGATGTGAGTTTTTATAACAGTTGTTAAAACTTTATTTGAACTAGCAGGGCCTTTCGCTCAGCGGTTGAGTCGCGTCACGAGGATTTCAGGTCCTTTTTTGCCCCCTCCGCAACATTTGCCATCTAATAAAGATAGATATAGCCGTAAGGCATATGAGATTGCTTCGTTTTGCTGATTTGACAGCAACAGAACACCAATGGGCAGGTGCTGAATAAGTCAGTAACAAATTGTTTTCTCTGTCCATGTGCCCTCATGCACCAAAGTAAACCATTTCACCGCTATGCCTGGTCATATTGTAATAAGCAACGGGGCTTAATTTATGCCGAGTTTATCGTTGGATTTATTCAGCAAATATTCAGTTAACAAGTGAGTGGTATTACCTGTAAATACCATGCTTACGTAATAATCCTGTTGCCAGTTATTGCGTAACGATCAGTTGCGTGATTATTTGCTGAATAAGAATGTTTTTCAATGTGGGCTTCGAGATTCTCTGAGATATTGTGTGTTCTTGTGTGATATATAAACTTAATCAGAGCACCTAGAGGTAGTCCTAGAAAAATTCTAAATACGACAACAAATTAATTAATAAACATAAACTTAATTACAAAAATTAACTAATGGCATTTTGCAGGGATATAACAATACGGTGAACTCGTTTCATTAACGGACTACAGATGGCAACAACGATGGGATCATGGCTTTCAGTTATTGCAAGTTTTCATCTGTGCTTTCTTGACAACTTAGTGAAGCCACTATGGATTGCAATTCAGTGTCTCTATATGCTGTTTTATTGCTGGAAACTGAACTTCCATTGGACCATAAGCTTTGTGGAAAAGCTGGTAACACAGCCTGAAAGCAAAACATTATATGCTGAAAATATGCTTATATTAATGCCAACTTCTGGGATTAGAACAAATGTAAATATAGTTCATTTATATAGCGCCATATGCATAGCTTCAGAGGCGCTTTTTGTTAACCATTTACATAGCACTCCTTCCCAAGGGCGCTTGGGGCAGTGCAGGCTTTGTTTTGAACATGACACATTACGACTATTGCCATAACCGCCGTATGCAGGAACGTAACCCATTCGGCCAACCTGCACGCTAAAGGTCAGTCATGTTTGCAAACATTGTCATAAATAATTAACTTTTGAATTTAAGTTTTGAAAGTGTTGTGGGTGCACTGAACTATCTATACTAATGTAGGAGCTAGGAGCGGCAACTTCCCTTTTGTTCGTTCTAGTCCTAGTTATGTGTTAGGTAGTGTGGATTCGTTGGCGAATAAAGTAGTTGTCTGTAGTGTCTTGGTGTAATCGACTAACTG
>MPNW01000956.1:37793-56931 GCA_011800805.1 Hirudo medicinalis
CAGCAGGATTATTGCGTAAGCGTGGTATTTACAGTTAATACCACTCAGTTGATAACTGAATATTTGCTGGAACATCCCAACAATAAACTCGGCATAAATTAAGCCCCGTCGTTTATTACAATATCAAACAACTTGTTCTTGTTTTTAGTCATTAATTTTCTTGTAGGAGGCTTTATTTTATTTGAATTCCAGGCAATGACATTGTCATAAAACCGTAGCAACTTGATATATCTACTTTTTTCATTTAATAAAATGAGTCTAGGGTTGCATTTGATCCAGATTTTTTTCAATTCATGCGAGACAATTTTCAAGATATCCTGCTTGTCCTTTATACAATCAGTATCTTTCAATTTATAAATGAACCGTCTAGTTATTTTATTGCAAAGCAATGTGATCAAAGAAATTTTTCATCAAAAAGTCAATTGATGACTCCGGGATTGGTTGCAACATTTTAAACGGGGTTGGTTGCAATATTGCAACCATTGCAACAAACTCTGTTCAATTTTATATCAAATCTTGAGCGTTTTTTCAGTAAATTGATCACACAACAAGATTACTTGATTACTTGATTACAAGATTTAGGCGCCTCTGACGCTATGCAAATGGCGCATTATAAATTAACTATTATTATTATTATTATTATTACTTACTTTGCATGGCTTCGCACCCCATGTCCGTCGATCGTCTCACATTCTTGGAGGCATTATCGACGTCGTCTCATCGCGCGGTTCTTCTGTCAGAGGTCTCAACATCATGCATGTTGACTTCTCTAATGATCATCTTGTTCTTTGGTCATCGTCATTCAAGAGCCCACCTCCTATCTATAAGACTATACTTACCAGGCAATGGTCAAGCCTTGACATCCCCTTGCTCATAAACATCATTGAATCGTCATTTTCTATCGACGTTGACAGTGTTGATGTTGATGTCTCTGCTTCCCGGCTCCATGATGCAATCCTCAAAGCCATTGATCAGCTAATTTCACAGCGGGTAGGAAGGTATCTTGAGAAAGCGGCTCTCAAAACGCAGTCGGGTCCTGACGTGGTGGAGTGGCGGGCTCACCAGAGAGTCTATAGAAAACCCTTATGGTCAAAGAGAGACTGTAACTTGAAGGACATCATAGAGAACTTCAAATCAGTGGCGTTCACTGAATTGTGTCATGGGTAGAGGTAAAGCACCCCTGTTCATTCTATCGATGCCTCGATTTTTTGCATTCAATCACTTCAAAGATTGAAAACGTTCTAGATGCATCATCCTCTACTTCAACTCTATCGTTTCATGCCATCTCGCCGTCTGTGACATACGATATGTTCCAGAGCACAAATGTGGTAGAATTTATGAAACTGGTTCAAGCTCTTCCAAACACACAATGCTTGCTTGACCCCATGCCAACCTGGCTCCTCAAGAAAATGTCCTCACTCATAGTACCTATTCTCGCGAAGATTTTCAACAAATAAAGTACCACTAGTCTTCAAATCATGCTACGTCACTCTCATCAAGAAATCTACCCTCGATCCTTCCGATGTTTGTTCCTACTGACCCATCTCTAATCTCTGTATTCTCAAAGCTTCTGGAACGTCTCAGGGCAGGGTTATGGGCCATCTCAATTATCATAACCTCCTTCCTGAAATCAGTGCGCCTATCATCAACATCATTCCACCGAAACTGCTGTTCCACGAGTGTCGTCGGATCTTCTAAGCGCCGCTGGTGCCGGTCAGATGTCGCTGCTTGTTTTTCTCGACTTATCTGTAGCTTTTGACACTGTCGATTATGACGAATGTCTAGGACGACTAGAAATGTCGTTCGGCTTCGTGGGTTGTGCCGTTGCATGGTTTCGGTCGTACCTAGCCGATCGTTCCTTCTCTGCCGGTGAATTAGCATCGTCCTCTACTTCTTAAACACGGCTCCTCTTCTCCATGATCTCCACTGGCTAAGCATTTGCTAGAGAATTGACTACAAAATCTCTTCACTAGTTTTCATGTCTCTCCTGGGTCATGCACCGTCATATCTGCCTGCACTGCGCATATTCCTGCTAGGCGCGGGCTCAGATCAGCAACCAGGGGCTCCTTCGTCAAATCATCTGCCCGACGTGCGACACTGGATGGCAGGTCTGTAGATGTTGTTGGCCCACAGATCTGAAATAGACTCCCCCCTCGATTACCAACACTGATCCAGCCGGATTTCACTCCGCCCTCAAAACCTTCCTCTTCAGAAAAAGCTTCTCTCTACATTAGTGGTCTTGAAGTTCTGTTGAACATACGCCACTCTAATCAAACTCTGTATTGTTATCGTTATCGTTATCAACGCCACAGAGCTTGGCACTAACTTTACCATTAACCGGTTTATAACCTTTGATCTTAGAGTTGGCCATTTTTTACAGTAACAATATCAAATTAAAATGTCCGGCGCAACTCAATATCGACATTGCTTCAGTAAATATTAAAAAAATGAATCGAAATTTAAGCGTCATAAAATAGATTAATCGTTTCTAATAAAAGATAAAAAATTCTTAATCTAATCTTCTTATTAATCGTTAATATGGGCGAACCTAGTATTTCTTATATAATAAACAAATTTTGGAAAATATTCTTATATAAATATTAATTTAAAGGACTTGTTTTTATATGTTGCCAATTAAATTGCAAATCATTGTTTTATTAAAAAAAAATATAACTAGAAATTACTTTACTTCTATTAAACTTTTATTAGAGAGTATTGAGTTATAGCTAAGTATTGAAATATAGCCCAATAATTTTTTTAAATGATGGTACTCAGATGAAACATTTATTTAAATTTATATTAAATTACGATCAGATCATTCCACAAAGTAAAGCCCTAATATAACTTCATAGACACGGTTACTAGGTACACACATTATCAATAGTTTTGTCGATGTCATGGAGGAGCATTCAAAGCATCTAATGTTAGATTTATTATACATTTTCCTCAATAAAGTAATAAACATTTATAATGTTATAAAGTCGTCAAAGGGAATGCTGGAGACAGAGAATTTTTAAACGAAACCTTCTGTTCCATGAAAAAGCAGAAGTAAGATTAATTAAATTTTTCGTCTAAATAAGTCCAATCATTACGAATGTCTGCAGAAGGAAACTAGGATGAAAATTCTAACTGACAAGCTGGTTAAAACCTCTGATATGGAGAATTGCTTATCTGCACAACTTCTAACGTGGAGACTAAATCGAGAAACTTATGCAAGAAATGTTATAGATCGAGCAATGAGATACGATGAAAAAAAGAATCTAGAATTTCAGAAATCTTTGGAACGTGAACAAGTCAAAATAGTTTATTATTAATCTTGAAAATCTGCTCTGTTTAAATATTAATTTTCATTATGAACTATTTATCAGTGAGGTCGTTTGGATCATTAACTATTAGTCTAAAAATATTTCTAGTTTTGGAGCAGAGCGCAATTTTAAATATCTAATGTACTTATAATTAGTTGATATTAAATTTTTAATTCTTGATTTACATCAGGCTCTGAATTCATTCAGCAAGATAATAAGTACAGCATCAATGGATAGAAAAATGATGCTACACAATGTTCTTTTACTCAATAACAAAGAAGTAGAACACAATAAACATTTTCTTGTGTGTAGGAGGACTGTAGAAGATATCATTGACTTATCAATAATATATTCTGAGTTGAAGAAGCATTATGATGGGTGGCTTAAAATTTTGTAATTAAAAATATTGTAATCCACCTTAATATTTTACAATTTAACTATTTAAGAAATATTCCTAAGGATATATACTATGAGAAACTTGATTTGTTTATGTGCCAAGTTCCAATATTTTCACAAGGAGTTGCCTCACAGGATTTTTTTGAAAGTCAAAGTTGCATGGACTTCCAGGATTATCTGGTTTATATCTATTAATGCCTTGTTCATATATTTCTTTATATGATAATTTATTCAAAATAGAACCAGGGAAAGGCATGGCAATGTAATAAAGATTTAGCCACAAACAAATCAAAACTGAATCATATTATAAGTCTGATATTTGATGTTGTGCATCATGATATGGGGAGCTATGATGTTTTGGTGATTTGCAAATTTGTCAACTTTTTAAGTTTTAATTATTAGTTAATTTATTGTAATTCATTTTCTCAGCCTACAAATTTTAATGCTCTCCATTTCCCACAATTTTCTTTGAAAGTGTGTCTATTAGGGGGTCCACATTCTGGTAAAAGCACCTGCTGTCAAATGTTGGCTATGAGTGAGGATTATATCAATTATATCTAATTTCAATGTAGCTACTAATTAGCAATATTATATTCAACAGCTTTCAGACTCCAAGTAATAGCTGTTAATAATGTTGTGAATGAAGCAATTAAAGCCTTCAATGACTCAGAGTCAATAGTTTATGAATCTGGAAGTGGATTATTTGATGATCTGAAAAATTCTTCAGAACTCAAGGTGCAAAATTTTTCAAGTGGTATTGCAAGAAATTCCACATTCTACATTGGATCTATCTTTAAGATAAATTTTTGTAAAATCCTCATTGATGGTTATGTCATTTATAATTACATTTATTTTTTTAAACATAATATGCTTACTGTTCATTAGCACATTCACTATGAACCTCTGATGGATGTAGAAAAAGAATCAAGTTTGTATATTTTGTGGTTTATTTAAAAAAACTCTTTCATAAAAATTCATTTCTATTTTAGCAAAGAATAATATAGCTAGCAAGGTTAGTTATGCAAAACGTAATCAATGTTAGTCTTTGTGAGAATCTAAGTATCTTAACAGTTGACAAAGAGGGCTGAGCTTGGCAAAGAAGCTTTGGAAAGCCTTGAACTTGGGTGTTTAATTAAAGATGAAACTGTAATTGAAATGCTGGTGGAATACATAAGGTAGTTGTGTCACAAGACAATTTTTTGTCATTTTCTTCAATTTAATCTAATTGTTTAATGCTTTGTTCTGGAATGCACTGACAAAGATCCTCAAAGGATTGCTATTCAAAAGCTTGAATTTTTCGCTCTGTGTACTTAGGGACAGGACAATGTTTCAGTTCATAAGTTGGTGCCACATTGACATTTATAATCATTTTGCAGGAGAATGCCAGAGAATGGAATGGGATGGATTTTGGATGGGTTTCCCAGCACTATTAGACAACTTTATCTGTTTGAGAAGGCCCTCACAGGTTGTGATCCTATGCACAAAAATAAGGCTTCTTTTAAATCACAGATACTTAGTGTCATTGAAAAAAGTAAAGAAAAGTTCAAGAGTGCTATTGATGTGGCTCTGGTTATTGATGTTCCAGATGAAATCATTATCAACAGATCTCACATTGATCAAGGTCTATATCCACAAAAAGACTAGGTTTTTAAATTAGTTTGAAGAGAAATTTAACTTATTTGCATTACTACTATCTAGTATATTTAATTGGAAGTATATGCTTTCAAGGCTCGATCAATAATCTGATGAATGGGCTAACAAGTGAGAACATGCAGGTTCTGCAAAGGTTTGTTGGGTTCTAGGTTTCATAATTACAGAAATGAATTAAGTTATAATTTCTTTGGCCTATCTTACCAAAGTGAATGAAAGCACTTTATGTTTCTTAGTACTCCACCTTGGAGCTCTGACAGGGACCCTCTGAGGAGGTTCCCCCGTCTTCACACGTTTCGGCCCTTTGAATCTCCTGACGTTTTCAGGGGGGAGGGCCACATCCGGTGATCAGCCGGATGTCGCTGTCGTTTTTTATCCTTTGGAACCCATAACTTACCGCCAGCTATGAGAGGCTCTCTTCGGCCTTCTTATACCAGTCACTGCTGCCTGGACTGGAGCGACTCCGAAAGCTCTCAATGGCTTCTCCATGTCACATACACCTGCAAACTTCGACTATGTGAGGCTCTCTATGGCCTTTTTATGTATATAATTTCAAAAATTAAATAATGGCATTTTGCAGGGTTATAACATTATGCAAACTGGGCCTTATAAATTCTTTGTAGCGGCAGCCGGAAATTTTCTATCAGCACCTGGGGTAGTGCCTCATCCCTTCTAGGTCAGCTGCGACGGTCCAGTTGTTTGCCTCTGCAAGAATGTCTCACCTGGGAGTTTGACATCTCTTTTTGCAGAGGTATGCGAAGTCCTCGTGCAAGAAGTAAATCTTTCGCTGCTTTGCGATCGTACGCAAATTTGCTTTGGAGACTGCTGCTTTTGCGGCCTCACATACTTCTCGAAGGACCTGGTTATGTCGCCATTTGTACCGACCGTTGGCAAGGGCATACGTGCAATTGCTGAGCATTTGATGCAGTGTCTCGGTTCTGCCACAGAGCCTGCATTTGGTGTCTTCCACCAAACCCCACTTCTGCAAATTGTCCCTGGAGGGCAACTGGTCGTACACTGACTTTATCACTAAGGCAAGTCTTCCCACGTTGTCTACTTACCCTGCCCTGATTTCTGAATTGCTCTCGTGACTCAGTCTTGTTCCACTTTTCGCCTCCTTTCCTGGCTCTGATTGATGAGCTCGCCTGGGACCATTTTGGCAGGTGGTTCAATCTAACTGCATGACCGCCTGTCTGGGTAGAACCTCTCACCTTCTCGAACATCAGCTCAGCTACTGATTTGTCAATCTTATTCTGCGCTCGGAATTTCCTACCAGATCAGGCTTGACTTCGCGGATCCTGCTGTCCGCAGAGTTGTTGAGCATCCACTCCATTCTTATTTTGGAGAGCTTGCACGATGGACCTTAGTGGTAGTTGCAGGCTCGTGCTCCTGCTATAGAGGGCAACTGATGACCATAAGTTATAAGATATATTTGAATGTATAGGTGTTTGTAGGTTAGTCTATGGATACAACTAGGTTTTTTTCTTTGGATTATTACAACTTTGAAAATTTTATTTGTGTTATTAAAGTTTAGAGGTTTATCAAAGTGAAATACCAAAATTAGTGGAGTGGTTCAAATGCTATGGTAGATTGGGTCATTTAAATGGATGTGCAGATATTGGGGATATGATCAAAGAAGGCAGTAAAATCCTAAGTGATGTCATGGTTCAAGTGACTATTTCTTATCTTTTTCCATCTTTCAGTGAACTGTATTTAACAACTCTTTCTTTTATTAAATTGGCAGCTGTCTTCAGCTTATACTGAAATAGAAAAGGGTGTGAAGGAACAAGAGGTTAATTACATATTTTTGTGTTCATGCCTTCTTTTTTGTTAAAATTGGTTATGTTTAAGCCAAGCCTAAATAATTTCCAAATAACTCAAACTTTTTAAAATTTTAGGGGAGTTCTGAGACTGAAGGTTGGTATCTTTACTTTACATTGTAAACAATTTTTAAGTTCTAACACTGATGTTTACCAGCAGCGTTATTTTCATTGTGTAAGATAATTTGTTTTTATTTTCATTTATAAATGATTTTCGCTTTTGACAATATGTAATTAGAAACAAAGTCAATAAGTTATATTTGCATCTAACTAGGTTTTGATGTTTAATTGTTTATTTGTCTAATTAGTATTTAATGGGATAAAGTACTATTTTGCTTCAAAAATACCCTCATTTCCAAACCCTTACTTAATCGATTTCTTCTGCCATATGTTAGCAAACCACAGAGAAAAAATTCTTTTGAAGTAAGCTTGATGGTGTTGCCAGTAAATCCTGAGTGATTGGAGCAATATTTGGATAAAGTTTTGTTCTTTCATTCCAAAACTCTAATGCTTGTCACTCAGATTTGTTTGAAAATTCCATTTGAATTTCTGCTATACATCTGCCAATCTCTGTAGTTATGTGTTTAAATAGTTTTGTTAATTGTTCTAAAACAATGTTATGTGGTTCTTGAACACTCAGAATTTGGTGATAAGTTGTCAAAAGACTGTTAGTAAAGTTCCTTAATTGCTTAAAGTTGACAATTATATTCAGTTGTTTCTTAAACTACTAACTATTTTCCATTTACTTCATAATTTTCAATATTATGTTTTGACTTTTGACCAAATCTGCACTTATCCTGTTTTTTTTTTCAACTGAGGCATTCTATTTAAAAACGTGATTTTGTATATTGAATATTTATCATTCTCTTTCATAAGATGCTCTAAACTTGCCTCATAATTTTGGCTTAACCACATACCCCCATACAACCCCAGGCCTACAATCATGAGCTGAAATAATCTTTTGCGATGAACTTTTAAGTTCATGGGATTTTTTACCTTTTGCGTTACAAAACTGTTGTGCTATCTGCCACTGAAGATTTCAACTTTACAAACACTTATATCAGTATCATCTAAATATTGGAAATATTGCCAGACTCCGCTTTCTTTTTTATGAATAGCAAATGATCTTGACAAACGTTAATAGTTCACTTGCAAAAATGTTCAGTTAGTGCCGAATTTGACTTTCCGTTTTATATTGTAATAAACGACGGGGCTTAATTTATGCCGAGTTTATTGTTGGAATTATTCAGTAAATATTCAGTTATCAACTGAGTGGTATTAACTGTAAATACCATGCTTACGCAATAATCCTGAAGCCAGTTATTGCGTGACGATCAGTTGCTTGATTATTTGCTGAATAGGAATGTTCTTCTTCAATTTGGGCTTCGAGATTCTCTGAGATAATGTGTGTTCTTGTATGATCGCCGTGGAACAAAAAGATAGTGAATATAACGAAAACTAATTAAACATAAACATAACTACAAAAATTAACTAATGGCATTTTTCAGGGTTATAACATTATCATAGATTTCTAAAATGCTGTTGAAAGTTATGGAAGTAAACGAAGACAATAGTTAATAGTTGTTAATAAATAACGAATGTAACTGCCAACTTAAGCAATTAAGGAACCTAACTACTTTTTCTACAACAAAGTTTTTATCTCCAACTTCTCACCAGCTTCCGAGTGCCCACGAACCACATAACATAGAACAGTTAACAAAACTATTTTAACAAATGCGTAATTATTCGGAGTTTTGTTATTTTAGTTATTTTCGTTTTGAAATTAATTTTAGTTTTGTTTCATAAATAATCGTAGTTTTTATTTTCGACTTCGTTTAATATTTCTCGTTTTCGTTACGAAAATAACACTGTTTATCAGACAATTTACAATGCTGTGGTATCTTTATTATTGTGTTCTAATTATCTGAAGACTAAGTAGTTATATGTGAAAGATTAGTTTCCAAAGTAATTATATAAAAATTATCTTAATTATTGATTTGTTAATTAGTACATCACAACAAATAATATTATTATTAATTGGATATCCAAAACTTCTTGAACTTAAAAATTTTATAGAAATAGATGCTGATATATCAAGGACCTTGAATATGCACAAAAGTGAAATCTTTCCTTTGTTTGAACTAGATAAAGTATGTTCATCTAATAATGAATACAGATTCTTTAAATTTTTAAATATCACATTTACATTTAAAGACTGAAAGTTTAATGAATTCCACTTTCTTTTTTTTTAAAAAGTGCTCAGCAAGATTAATACTTGATTCTTGGGGTTACATTGAAGATAATTATGTCACCAGCTGTCAATTGGCACTTAGGTGGTTAAGGGGTGATGACCAAGAAATGGCTGCATATTTTTATCAAATTAGGTATGTGTATTAACATTTTTTTATTTATTTAATGCTATCATTCTAATAAACATTTGTTATTTTTAGGCATGACTTCAAGGAGTTATTCAGAAAGCCTGATTGTATAAGTGTCACATTGTTGAAGTTCCAAAAAGTTGAGAATTTATAAAATTTTTTTATAAATACTTCTGAAATAAATCAATTTATCTTAGGATTTCAATTCATTACCTCTAATGTTGAGAAAGAATGAAAATGTAAAGGCAGAATTATGCCAGAGAGTGGACGATCTGCAAGTGAAGCTATGGAAATTATCTGATGAAAAAAGAAAGAGGATGGAATTGCAGATCTGTCTGCATTCCACTGACCTATATCTGACTCATTGCTTGAGCTCTGTGAATAACCACCTCATTCAACTTATTAACATTGAAGTCTCTAAACTGGAAAACATTTTGAATTTGCTCGGGGACATTGGTTCTTTCACCCAGGCAGATAGTGAGATCGGCTGTTTAACATTAAATTATCAAGAAATATATAAGGTTTTAAATCATTATTCAAATCAGCAATCTTTTTGAAGCTATAACCTCTTGTTACATCTCACATTTTTCAGTCACCCAATAGTTCTGAGACAAAACTGGATTCAACTAATATAAAAAATGGTACAAGATTTGTAGATGGGAAAAGGTTGTTATTTCTTTTAATTTATTTAATGATCTTTTTGTTGAACTTAGTTGCATACTAAAGGATTCTGCTTTGCAAAACTTTAATTCTTGTTTCTGAAAGAAATGCATTTGCAATGTAATGGTTTGGTATTCTCATGTCTTATTAGAGTTAAATTAGTCGCTTAGCAGAAGTAATTTTTGCATAATTTTAAACATTGTAAACATTGATGTTAAATTATGTTTTACATTTTTTATCTCAGTTTCAGCCTTGACATCTTCAAGGTTGAAAAAATGGTTTAAAATAACAGTGACATAAACAATCGGAAAATAAAATTTTAATTTAAGTGCAATTGACAAATGAGAATATTTAATTAAGCTAAACATACAATATAAAGAACAAAAATAGAATAATATTTGCAAAAATGTGTCCAACAAACTAAACTAAGCTTTTAGCAAATATAAAAATATTAATAAGGCAGCAAATGTAGTTAGACTTGAGTGATTAAAAATTGAATGAGTAGTTGATAAGGCAATTGCTGTTACATGGCGAGTTTATTTTAATACTTTGCATGAGACAGATGCAGCCATGCTTTGATTATTCAAATGTCAATTATTTTTGTATCCTTCAAATTTTTTTGGTGAGAAAAACTGTCTAAATATCAAGAATTCTCATCTAAGTATGGAAATGGCCAGACCTGAAATTCTCAACAGAGCTGAAATAATTAGGATATGCTTTCAATGAACATGTCCAATGGAGGTTTGGTAAAATCTTGCTTGTTGTGGTGAGGGTCAACAATGTAAGATATCCCGGAGCTATAGAACATATGTCTCTGCCTTTGTGAGATTTTGGAGTGTGGTCTTGGATCCATGCCCAACAAGTGCACAGTGTAAACAATATGCACAATACAATTAGTAATAATAATAATGATAATGATAATAATAATAATATATTCACTTGTAAAGTGCCATAAGCATGAACGTCAGGGGAGCTTCGTCCTTCACTACTGTGGGAAAAAGATGGGCCTTGAGGTTAGCCTTGAAGAGGATGAACGATTCAGAGCCCCTGAGTTGTGGGGTATGCTAATAAGACAATGGTCACAATAAAAATTGTCTTGCTGGTTTGGAACCATGCTGAAATGCACAAAATAAAGACTTAAAGTGATTTTTAGATTACATATTTATGGTCCCCATATGTAACAATGTTGCTTCACTCGATGACTTAAGAAGGTAGCAAACAAACTTGAAAAGTCTTTTGTATAGTGATATTGGCAAAATTTGAAGAAAGCCAGTGATTTCAAGAAAATAGTCATAAAGATTGTTTTTAAATGGTTGATGCTACGATTGCAAAAAGGCTTGGAATAGATTACTTCAGTCAGTAGACTGAAGAAAGAGAACATGAACAAATTACAGATACTAGAGAACATTGCAAGATCACCCAAAATCAGGTAAGTTTCTTTTTAATACTATGGCTATTAGGTAATGTAGATGACGAGTGGAAGATAGCGGATGATATTTACAATCTGAAGGGAAACCATGAGGATACCCCATAATTTTGTGAAAACTAACTAAATATAAAATTGCTTGTTGGGAAATTTTATTGTGTTGTGTAACTAAATATTTGTGATTATCTCTTAAATTTTCATCGAAATATTTTATACATTAATTTAAACATTAAGAAAACTTGATTTTGATGCATCCAATAACTATAAAAGACACTTTCAAGGTTAAATTTCTTCTCATCTGAAAAAACATTGCCCTACCTTCTCTGTGGCAGGTTTTGGCCCATTCCACTCTTGCTGACTTGTGATGGTTTTTAATAAAATGCTACTAGATCTTTAGATATAACTTAACATTGTACTTTTACAAATTCTCAAATCAAGTTCATTTCTAAATTGATTTGCTGAAAATGTACCTGTTGAAGCCTTTCTTACCAGGAGTCTCTACTGATAAATTGTCAGTTTCTTGTATCTTCCATGGTTATTTTTGTTACATATTCCTCAGGAGCTTTTAAGTAGTTCCAGTCTTGGATCGATTGAGCTCCTTGGCAATTTCCAAAAGCGAATAATTTGCTTGTCTGAAGGCCTCAATCTGTCCTTGTCTTACATTTTACCTCCAGCCATTTATAAAATAGTAATTTTATAAACTTCAAATTAAAGTTTAACTCTCTTTTGGTTTATATATTGATATTATTTACATAAGATGCATTTTTATTACATATCTACCAAAACATTTTATTTTTATTGGTCATACATAAGGATTTCCTCATGGTTTTCAAACAGCCCTAAAATGATATTTTGCATAATTTATAAATACAAAAAAATTGTGTATAGTTTTATATAAAGTAAAATGATGTTATGTATAAAATCGAGTAATATTGAACTTATGTTTAGCGAGTTATCAGGAAATTATTCGATGTCCTCATGGTTTCCATTCTGACTATACTTTTGTTTTTATTTGCAGACCTCTGGCACTGCCTAGAAAGCAACAAAGACAAGCAAAGCAAAGCTAGAATATAAATATAGTAAGGCAGTGGCACCCAGTTCAGATACATATTAGTAATATCAAAGAAATGAAGAAAAGTCGATTTTATTAATTTGACTTATAAAGCTTTATAAGTCAAAGAGGCAGATATACCATAGAGAAGGGAGTTGCAGTAGTCCAGGTGAAAGAGAACTAGTCTAAGAGATTTGAGACGAGTATTTTGCTTCAATACATGAATTGAATTGTACAAAGCACTTATTTATATATATATTAAGGATTATGTCTCATTGTATCTGAATCAATTCAGATTTATATTTCGGCTACATGTAGAAGGGATAATATTTTTCATTGCTAGTGCTTCTATGCTCACAAAGTCTGTGGTGGTCAACCATATTAATAGACATATCAGTCTAGGTTGGAAGTTGCAGTCCAGTTGTACTAACATTGGATTACATTTGAGATTCAGGACTTTCAAATGTCTCTCATTTTCTAGATTTTCCACTGCAATTTGAATAGTTGCAGAATCTTCCTGCAAGCATTTAGTGCCAAGCTTGTTGCAGTTGTCAGCATATCTAATGTAAAAGTATCATGATTTTTTATGATGACTTTTGACTGAATTATTTTCTCAAGCCCAAATTTGGATGTGTTATTTGGATATAGAAAGTATACTAAATATGAAGATTTGTTTTATAATCTGATGATGAATTCTTGCATTAAAAGAGGTTTTTCTCATTTGTCTCCTGCAATGTAGCGCGATAATAAGGGTTCCAAACAATTTTTTTAATTCAAATTAATTAATGAATTTGCAGATTATTTGTTGATTTTTATTCCTTATTTTGTGATCTCAACAGGAGCAAGTTGAGATCAATTGAAGATGATGAAAGATCCCAAATTCTGAACATATCTGAAGTTATATCAGATGCTAAAACATATCTAGACAAAATGGTTGACTGCGTGATTAATTATTTTAAAATAATTTAAATAAAATAATTTGTCATGCTTAGAAGGAAACACTTGAATCTTTGAGTGGAAGGTCTCATAATGATGATTTTTCTCCTAAGAACAATTCTAAAATCAGATCTTTGGCAATGAAAACATCTCAGTTTGTAGATGTTGAAGGTTTATCTATTAATTGACAAAACTGTAATTCCCTAAATTTCTTACTTTTTATCTCACTTGTAGATGGAGCAACATTAGATGATAAAAGTGTTTTGGTGAAGGAATTATGCATTTGCATGAAGAATGAAAGTACTGTTTTTACACTTTGTAGCAATTCACCAATTTTATTAACATTTCTTATGTTTAAAGTTGACATCACAAGAGAACGTATAAATATGATTGAAAATCGTGCAAATAGATTTGGTACTGAAATGCAGATAACTATGAACAACATGTTGGATTCATTTCGCAAATGGATTGCAACAAATTATTTATCAGAAATGCAGAGGTTTGTTTGACTCATGGAATCACATAAGCTTTTAAGAAAAAAAGCATAAAAGTATATTTTTTCTTCATAATTTGATAACTAGCATTGATCTTGTTTGTGAAATGGCAAGGAACTGTTCAGAACATGGTTGTTCTATTAATGACTTGCTTAGCATAAAGTTGGGGGATTTATTTTTTGATGAAGTAAGATTTTCAAACATTTTTGTCAAAATGAAATCAGAATTTATAACCAATATCAACATTTTGAAGAGTTTTAAGTTACCCATTTTGCCTCAAGAGAATGATCAGGCCATAAATCAAGAATGTTCTACAAATTGCTCAGGATTCACTATATGCCAGCTTTTTAGCCTATTTCATAGAGTAAGCAGAGTTGTTGATAACTCAATTTAAAGTGTATTTTATGGTAAATTTAACATCATTTACTGTCAGTTCATGGAAGTTGCCCCAGTGGGGTTAATCTCAAAGGAAGTCTTCTTGATGTTATTTCAACGTCTTGCTAATGATGGTGGCCTTCCAAATCACTGGTTAAACAATTTTCCAGATAAGGTTGTACCTTTGAGACTAGCCAAATTTGTTTAAAAAGGTGAAGATGTAATGTAAAATGTTTAGATAGAAATAGCTTCACGCAGTGCTATGTACAATAATGAACTTATCAGTTGGAGAAAATTCATTCTGCTCTCTATAAATCCCACCTGGCCAATGGAGGAAGATTTGTCAGATGCCCTCCTAGACTTTAACAAGATAGACCAATTGACTGCTGGATATCTGACTAAAGAACAATTTTTAAAAGTGTAAAATATTCTCTTAATTGTAGCTATGTATCTTATCCATTTTTTCAAAATTTAAAATTTTTTGTTTTTGTTTGAGGCAAAAATCTGGCTTGATAAAGACAGAGCAACAGTAAAGGAATTCCTGTTTCACTTGTTTGCATGTCACCAAAATATTCCATCACTTCTGGATTATGAGGCTTTTGTGAGTCTATTACATCACTGACCACTAACTGATTCCAAATCTAAATGCTTTTACATTTAAATTTTTAAATATTTACAGCTTCTCAATTTTTGTTTGGATATACATCCAGAGAATGGATTAAAAAAAGCTCTTAAACTTGGTTCAAGTTTTGGAAACTTTAATCAGAATTCCTTGAACAAATGTGGAAAGCATGGGTATTTTTCGAATTTTTATTTGATGTATAAACTATATTAGTAACTTGAAAGCCAAATATCAGAATTGCCATTTTGGCACATTACCACAGTTTAGTAATTACTCACGTTTTTTGCCAGTTTCAACAATGGAGGATTCATTTCTGCACATGTGCTTTATAAGGTCATTACTTTAAAGCTCAAAACTTCATATTGGTTATAGAAAAAACATACAGGGCTCACTATAGGGATACAACAGTACAGAATACAATAGTTTTATTAATCATATTTTTTTTTATTATAACATATTTATATGCAACATATTTATAGAAATTAATTGCTATAAAAACTGAAAATTTACAAATCATTGAAAACCAGTGATCATCATATGGCAGAAAAATCGTTATTTATCATGATCAAACAAGCTTTTAAATTATAACATAAATAAAGTTAATGATGTGTCTTGCCACATTTCTTTTTAATTACTTTCTGAAGTAGATTTTTGTTGATTTGAGAAGTTAATTGATGAAGGATTTCAGACTCTGCTTGTCCAAATCTTTCTATACCTTTTTCAGATCTTTTTCCAGTTTCTGGATGTCAGAATATTGCATGGCATTGCAATATTCTTTATTAGCAAGCAATCTCCATACATTTTTGATTGGACTTAAGTCTTGGACTTAAGCTCTTGAAAGAAGAATCTTGGACTTTCAAGGAGTTTATCTTGCTGAAAAATAACTTTGTTGGCTTGCATTTTGTAATTTTTATACAGTTGTGGAAGGTACTTGCTCAGAATTCCAACATATTTTGAGGAATTCTGCTTTCCTTCTAAGACAAATCAAGAGAAGGAAATGGCAGTCTCTGACATAATGCCAATAATATTTGAAGCCATTTGGATCATTCAAATTATCATTATTATTTTCATTAGAGAAAATAACAAAAATCCAATTCACCTCCAATTTCACTATCTCCCTGGCTCAATTAAACTGGATCTTTTGCTGAACTTCTGTCAAAAACGGCTTGTAAAGAAACATAAAAATCCTGTTCTCTGAAGTTATCTGCATATTGTAGACTGGTTCAGATAAAATTCAGCTTTGAAGTACCTCTGAAAAGCAATTCCCTTTGGAGGCTTCACGGAGAAGGATGACTATGATCCAATTTTTCAGGTCTTCCTCACATGTAATTCATTCCACATTTTCATGAAACTTTCAATAAATGTCTGACAACATCTCTGGAACATTTGACTCTCTCCTTGAAATTTCAGATAATGATATATTTAGCTCGTTTAACACTTTTTGGAGAAGAGAACATGTCCTTTCTCCATGTCGCTAAGCTGCTTTCCTAACTACATCTATAATAACTAATTAACTAACGAACTTTATAACAATCAAAAAGTTAATTAACATTGTTCTTTATGTATGGAACCTTATTATAATAGCCAGACTTTATGGCCCCTGCAATAAAATGTTATTTCATGTACAGGAAAACACGTGATATTTTATCTTTGAAATGCCTCTGAATAGCATCAAAGGGATTTTTTCCAAGAAATTTTATTCACATTCAAATTTTACTATTCAAATCTATTGAAATATTATTAAGTGTAATTAGATGCATAAAATAATTGGAACTTTTTTTATATGTGGTAGTTTTTCAGATAAATGGACAAAATGTAAGATTATATACAAGTGTTGTATCCCAATAACAAGCCCTGTATTTTGTGATTAAATTTGTCATCATAATTCTTATCTTTGCCAAATCTTGCTTTGGGCAACTAATCAATTACGTAAAATTGATTTACCACCATTGACCTTTTCAAAAGTGATAAATTTATAGTTGAACAAATTGTTGGCTTGAAACAGATCTTATACCCATTGCCAGTGATTAGGAGGCAGGGTTCAAGATTTTATGACAATGGCTGTAAGATGGTAAGTTGTATTTGTTATTTTATCTATTTCATGGTTCCCTTTTCCTATCATTCCAAATTATCCTCCTCATAGGCATTTAAGGCACTATTCCAAAAATCCAGGTTTAAGAATGTAAGTTTTGGCCTTTTTTCTTTCTGCTCCAATTCTTTCATCCTCTTCTCAAACCCTTAAGTTTGAAGCTCTTGTACCAATAGATTTTCATTTTTGTGTTTCACCTTTAGATGTTCCCCTCATGGCTTAGTAGAAAACATCTTACTAAGATGCCCTTTCAATTTAATTGTTATTTGGTTATTGTAATAAAAAGGGATTTATTTACCCCCTCTGTGGACAAGTCTATAGCCAATTGGGGAGATGCATCTCCAGCAAGAGCTGGAGCTGGTTAACACCCCTGTAGTAGACATTTTCTGCATAAATCCTTGGTAATAAGTGTGAAAAATCTAGCCTCAAGAAAACTCAGTTAAATTCTGCTGAAGAGCAAGGGATGTCATTTGTCGCACCACTGATTTTTCAAACATCAAAGCGTGCAAGAAAATGTCAGTTTAATATTTGGAAATTTTTTTAAAGGGTTGAGTGAAGGCTTGTCCCTGCCCCTAAAAATGGGAGAAAACTGAAAGGATATCCCTGCTCCCTAAATCCCCTTTAAAATATGCCAGTCATTCCAGAATTAGAAATATGCATATAATATAATATGAATATGCATATAATATTACAACTTTACTAAAGTGGTCATCATATCTTTAAGAGCAACACATTTTTTCGAATAACTTTCTTAAATATGAATTTTATTCACTCAAACTTCGTTATATAATTTAAATATCGGTACACAATCTTATAATAGAGTTAAAAACAAATGTATTACATGTTTTAACAGGAAATGAAAATTGATGTGCCAATTTGTTCGTCAAATCTTTAAGAGCTTAAATCCTATAGAAAAAGTTTTGGGACTCTGACAAAGCAGATATACTACAGTAGAAAACAATATTTAACTGTTAAGGAGTGTCAGATTCTAATTCCTCCTGTCGGGAAACTATCTTGTTTCGTCGTTAATGATCAAAAACCAACTCGTTTTTCAAAATAAAAATATATTGGAAGCAAAGGAAACAACAGCAAAACAATAAGCAGATCGCAACTAAAGTACAATGATCGAATTTCGACGCACACCACTCGCACACTCGCTGATACGACTATCGTCTGCCTTCTTCGCGCGCTCACTCGACACCAATATCACCACGATCTCCACAGCTCGACTCCAACAGCTCTCAACTCCAAACCGACTCCAATCACTCTCCACAACTCTCACAGCTCAACTCCAACTCGACTCCAATCACTCCAACAACTCTCACTCTCAACTCCAACTCGAACAGCTCCAACAAANCTCCAACAGCTCTCAACTCCAAACCGACTCCAATCACTCTCCACAACTCTCACAGCTCAACTCCAACTCGACTCCAATCACTCCAACAACTCTCACTCTCAACTCCAACTCGAACAGCTCCAACAAAACTCTAAGCGCTCCATACATACACTCTCTAACCGCTCTACCACACTCTCCTCTTGCCTTACCGAGCGACGCCATATATATACTCCTAGGCTGCCATGTGCATTAACATGCAAAACACAGCCAATCATGCTATCGCGCGGTCCCACGCAAACGATTAAAACACATCACACGGCCTCATCACGCACACACATCCCTCCGCGCATATAAACAAAATTCACAAATGTCAGAACCCTGACAAGGAGTCAAAAGAGGTGATAATTGAGGTCTAGAAAATCTTGCGAAAGAATACCTGGTGGCATTAACGAAATCAAAATGTATTTATTGATATAGTACTTAGAAACTCCTACCACGGAGCGCACCGACAGGGAATCATCAGAGGAGTGCCCCCGTCACCGAACGTTTCGGCCCAAACTCCTTACGTTCTCGGGGGGTGGGCCACACCCGTCCGATCAG
>MPNW01000956.1:58549-81471 GCA_011800805.1 Hirudo medicinalis
TTATTCTTGTTGGTAGATTAATCTTTGGTTGCAAACAATGTGTGGATGTTATGTTCTGGAATTCATGAATTGCAGAGTTCATTATTTGAGCTGACATGTCAATATTAAAATCACCCAGAAGAACACAGCTCTGACACTGAACAGTCTGATCAAGTAGGAGCCTGAATTCTTCATTAAACTTTTGCAAATTAGTGTTTGGTGGACGATAAATCAATAATAATGCTGTTATGATGTATCCGTAACTTGACAAATAAATGTTCAAATGTGGTGACATCAAGTGGTACTGTTAATGATGAGAATTGTATTGTGTGATGAATAAAGAGACCTACACCTCCTCCCCTTCTACTGCACTGACAAACTGAATTGAAGGAATAATCAGGAATAAATATAGACTCACTAGTGTCAGGATTCAACCAGGTTTTGGTCACAGCAATTATTTTAGCTTTCATGAGGCTGTTCAGAGTAATTATATCCTGAACCTTGTTTGAAATACTTCTGCAGTTTATGTGAAGGAAGGATAATTCATGGGGCAGTTTTGGTAACTTGTGAAAGTCAGAAGGAGCAATGTAGGTGTTGGGTAAATCTTTCTCAAAGAAGTTGTTATCGGGATCAATGATTTCAAACTTAGCTGTAACTTCTGTCAACCAATCCAACTGGAAATAAATTTATTGCTGTCTTATATTGCAGGAAACTTAAAGATATGACGCATATTTTTGATTTTAACGCATATTGCTGGAATGTATCATCAGATAATAAAAAAAAAATCCGAATTTGATGACCTTTATCAAATAAGATATCGAAATTTTGGTTTGAAAAAATGATTCAGTCAAAAGTTATCATAGCAAATCATAATGCTCTTAAAGATATGCTGACCACTGTATTAATAATAAAGTTAGTTTGATTTGTATGGTGCAATAAGTGTAGTGGTATGATGTATGAAATTAAGGCAGGAGTCAAAAATGATGCTGAGTAGTTTGAAAGTAGTGAGTGAAGAAAGGAGAATATCAGAAATGTCTGTGGACAGAGTCCTGAGGTGGACATGTATTACAAAGAACGTGACCTCAGTATGTGGAGATATCTGGCTCAAAAACAAACTAAAACTGCATTACCATAATGTCCTGACTAATTTGTTATATTAATTATTCTTTTATTTTCTTATTAATTCTTGACAATTCATTGATAATAAGTTGCAGCTTGTGACAAAAATGAGGACATCTGATTGATATACAGAGAATGTCTTCTTGTTAACAAAACAAAGATTTTCACAGCAACTCTTCTGGTTTTTCTGAGTAATCAGTTCCAAATATCAACATTTGCTTAATTGGACCACTTTCTTTATCCAAGGGCTATACTCATGTTTTGGTAGCCTTTCCTAGAATTAATAGGTGTGTTTACATAGTGCCATAAGCTTAAGCATCAGGGTTGCATAGACCATTCTAGTGGCAAGCGTGCAGGTTGGCCGAATGGGTTGCGTTCCTGCGTACGACGGTAATGGCAACAGTCGTAATGTGTCGTGTTCGAAACTCAGCCTGCACTGCCTCAAGCATTTGGGAAGGAGCGCTATATAAATGTTTAAAAGCGCCTCTGACGCTATGCATATGGCGCTATATAAATGAGCTACATTTACATTTACAAGCATTGTGGCAAGCTGGGTTCTGAATACAACACAGAGCCACTGTTGCTTTTACCGTCATTCACAGGAACGCATAATGGAATTGGCAATTGAATTTAATAACGTTGTATATCATTTTGAAAATAATTATTGTCACTATAAATTGATATTATCTTATCAATGTAAGCAGGTTCTAGCAAATTATTTTCTAAAAGCAATTTTCATTACACAAACATTTTAAATTAAATAATTGTATGACATTCAGAAAATTTACCATTTCTAAATACATGTCTATATAATTTCTGTGTTTGCAAGACTCAAAATTTGAGAAAACCCGACCCCTAACTCCGCTGCTGGAATAACTGGCATCTCTGAGTTTTAGCCATCGATCAAAGGACCCCTGAATTGAGAGGCATTTATCAAGCTGCCATGTGCTCATTAGGTCACATGACAACAACTTGGATTTTCGAATTCCCAGCGGCAATTTCAGAATAAGTAATTAATGAGGCACTCGCCGCTAAGTGATATTAAATCATTGTTATAAGACTCTCTGCTTGGGATTCCATTCTAATTCTTAGGATGTTTATGCTCTCCCGTACACTCTCTCACCTTGAGTATCATCTCGTAGCACTATGACTTTCTGAAGCCTTCTAGAACTTCCTTGAACCTTCCAGAACCTAGAAGAAGTCTTTAGAACTTTCTGGAACAATCATTGCTTTAGAGTATATCAACTTCCTGATTGAGCAGCCGTAATTGCTTTTCTGAAAGATTTTCAAGTATCATTTTTAATCATAATGTCTCATAAGAAAAGTGCTTCTAAGACTGAATAAAACAAGAAAATCTGGATGAAGAATCTAGTACAATTTCAAGAATCACATAGGAAAAGAACTGTTCCACTAGAAGAATAATCACTGGAAAACAAAAGCGGGATAACACTCAAAATCCAAGTTGCTATCAGACATGGAACCAAGTACGGAGTTCCAAGTACAAATACGAGTACCAAGTACCCTATGTCTGATTGGAAAATTTACTGAGGTTCAAGTACAAGTACTCAGGCTCAAAGTACAAGCACCTTAAATCGAGTACTACTCGAGTATAAATACCATTTTGTATCCCGTGTCTGGTTGCTCTTTCTTGGAGCATCTCCATCAAAGGAAGGAAAGAACGCGAAAGCAAGAAATCACGAAAGCAACAAGTCTATTTCAAAAGAGATTAAATTTCCCAAATTTATCAATTCAGGTTGTACAAACAAAACTGGATCAAGAGCTGAACACCTATGACGAATGTGTAAAATGAGGAAAATGTGATCAATTGAATGAAGTTTTTGACATCATGGAAGAAAATGGTGAAGGATATGCAGTGAGGACAGAAGGTTATATCGTCTTCAAACGAAAACAAACGACAGGTTGGGTGTACAGTTGGAAGGCTGCGAGCTCCAAAACTATTCATCCATTCAATAGAAGATAAATGCTTGTTTGAGCAAAGGTTTTTCTCGATGGAAAAACCTGAAATGACGTCCCTGATTAATTTGCTGTTTGTGCTGACTTCAACCAAAACAAGGCAAAAATGCATCTACAGAAATCGATAGAAATTTTAAAATTTCAAAATCTAATAAAACTCACCTTGAATGTAGTTGATATCGGAGGGTGCATTTGCTAGCACTTGATTAGTAAGTGATCAGACGAGAAGATGCCGCACTTTAGCTTACGAAAATGAACTGGCAGAAATCAGTTGATAATTTAAATAGGGAGGGAAAGTAACTTGTGGACACAATGGCATAGTTTTTATCGGCTAGATTCATTTATAGCAGTGATTCCCAAAGTGGGCGGTGCCCCTCAGGTTATGTTGGAGAGGAGAACCTTATTTTTTCGAATAACTTAGTTCAATTTAGCTGATGTTGCCCCATAACTTTTGTTGCGAAACAAAAAAAGTCACATCATCGGTCACTGGTTGGTTTTTAAAAATATTTTTATGGGGTTGGGGAGGCTAAAGCAAATCTCTTTGAAAAGGGCGATGATTAAAATAAGTTTGGGAATCACTGGTTTAGAGTAACATTCATGTAATCAGCTGAACAAATTAACTGGGCTTGTTTTTAATTCGGAAAGCGTTCACCTAGCTGGCTTTGTCTGAATTATTTTTATGAACAACGAAAATTGCAAATTACTTCATACAAGCTTTAAATTTATTCAACAGGAAGAATTACTCCAAATCTTTAGAGATTTGGGAGGAGAGGTCAATGGCGAAAAACTTCCAATTAAATTAATAACAGAACATCCATCATTTCAGAGAGTGGCAGAAAACACCAATATATTTTGGCTTGACGTTAATCTTCGTTTTTGAAATGTTGTTATGGATTCTAGATTAAATTAGATTTTGTTCCATCTCTTATTAACTTGAATAAAAACATTTGGTGTTGCCTGACTATATTAATAATTTAATTATTTTTAAAGACATGTTAAATTTTGCTGATTAAAAATTTGATTAAATTTGCCTGCATTGTCAAGCAAATTGTTGGCATAAGCAGTGTTGCCAGTGCTGGATTTTTTCGACTAGATATGGGTTTTTATTCTTTTTTTGGACCAAATATGGGTGTCTGGGATTTTTTATGAGAAGAATAAAATAAACTTCATGAAAGTATTATTTTATCAGATTCTTTGATTATCTCTTTATTACTACTGACTTCCTGTTTATTGCCATCTTTGCTCTTACCTATTAAATTGAACTTTGGATTCAGATGGAAGCACAGAAAGGTCCGTGGCACCCCATCAAAATAGCCCAGGACAAAATAGCTCAGAACAAAATAGCCCAAGGCAAAATCACCCCGTCAAAACAGCCCAAATAATTTATTTAAACTTATTTGACTAAATGAAATTAGTAAATTAAACTTGTAAATTAGCCGCATTAAATTAGTTAAATTTTGAGATTGTAAGCAATTCCACGTAGATAATCGAGAGTTTCTATGTTGCCATACGCAAACCGAAGTTCTGCTCTGAGGTTTTTTTCTTACAATGTAGTTGTCTTCCCAGTAATCGAGCACTGGATCAATTTCCCTCGGACAGCTTTCCAATGCATTTGTGACGTCAACGCTTGAAACACAACTTATAGCCAAAAGCATCTTGACATGGACACGGATGCTTTCATCGTCACCATAGCGGTCTGCCAGATGAAGTTCCTGCACTTTCTTCCAAAAACATTGGCCAAGATGAAAATCCAGCCATTTGAACGGTTGGGAAACCATGTCTAACATCATTTTGACTGGCTGTTTCAAAGTCTGCCATCATACTTAACATGTTAAGTAATGGCTTTAGCTGACGAACCTTTTTGAAAACCCGAATGTCTTTTTTATCACATCTTGTAGAAGGATGTAGATTCGATCACTGGAAAGGCAACTACATTGGCAAAACAATTACGGAACCGCAGAGCAGAACCTCGGTTTAAACCATTCCGCTAAGGAATGTCCGCGATCGCGTCACTGATGGTTTACCTAGAACAATAATTCAGAGGAAGCATGGCATCGCAGTTGTCAACAAACAATCGATTTTCATCATACAACAGTCTTCAAACTCATTGGCCAGTTTCGAAAAGTGGAGATCGACATCACAAGTTTTCAGGCAGGTAACAGATAAGCAGAAGCATCGAAAGAATCGACATCTTCGTAGCCCAAGAACACAGAAACTCTCTCTTATCTTCATGGAATTGCTTGCAATCTCAACATTAATGTGACTAATTTACAATCTCATTTAGATAAAATGTTGAAGAGCAATTCTAAAATTGCAACAAAGGCAACAAATGTAGTTACAATGTGTCACCGTTTTCTTCTGACAGTCATCACTAGTTAAATAATTTTTTAAAATAAATTTGTTGAGCTGTTTTGACGGGTCACCAAGTTCCACCACTTTCACACTGTTCAATACAGGAAAAGACTTTGATTAGTTGGAGGCTGGATCAAAGGTATCACAACGTCAATGCTATTTGCAAAGCATAGTACGGTCAGATTGTACAAGCGACATCAGCGATTGAAATAAATCTACATTAATCACTCTGAATTGCAAGCCGATTTTTTTGTTGGTTGGTGGAGACCCCCGTGCAGTGACACATCCTACGGTGATCCCAGTGACGCGGCCAGCGTGCAGGTTGGCCGAATGGGTTGCGTTCATGCATGCGGTCGTGATAGCGACAGTCGTAATGTGTCGTGTTCGAAACCCAGCCTGGAGCGCCCTCGGGTAGGGGCGCTACATAAATGGTAGATCGATTAAAGTGCCTTCACAACCCATTGGGATACAAAAGGCATTCGAAATATCGGCTAAATACACACATCCCGACCATTCCTAAATCCGGGACTGGTTCTCCTATGATCATAATGTCCCAGGATATTTTCAGGTTTTTTCTTTGAAAGCAATTGTTGAAATCGATGAGATTTATTAGTAAACAAGATTTATTGACTCAAAATGGCAGCTCGACAATGCTGCAATCAAAACGCAAATTAGAACAAAGAAACAAGGGCCACGCTCCATTGTAACCAAAAAACATCGCATAACGTTTTAAGAGTTAAACAACAGCAATAAATACAGTAACCCTTCTCACTTTCTACGCATATGAATATACTACACAACAATACAGTCTTTCTTTCTCTAAATCTACTTTCAAGCTCTTTTCCATTCAACGTAACGTTACAAGGTTATATTATTCTATTCCATCATCAATTAAAACAATTTCAATCCTGCCATTCTTTCTTCTGAAAAAAAAACCATGCATACTTTCGGCGTGTATTTTATTACAGTATGAAAAGATTAATGTAAAAAAAAGTTATTAGAATAGGTCTATTGAAGTTAATCGAGCGTGTTTAGTCGAAAATCACATTTGTAAATTTATTAAGCAAACACCTGACATTGGAAAAATATTTATCGCCTCAGCTATAGACATAAAATAAAATCAATAACGACTGCTCTGCTGTGCTCTCAAACGCTTAATTTTTCGCAGCGAAATGTTAACGCTCACTTATCTGCTAGTTTTCGTGATAACTCTAATATTTCTAATTTTTATTTTCGCTAAATTTTGCAGGCAGCCTAATGCTAAAGTGAGTGATATTTTGGCTATTTTATTATTGTTAAATTATAAAAGCCTCTTAAAAATCAGCTGCAGCCTATGCTTGATGTTGCAAGTCCTCTTTGCTCATGTGGGATGCTTGAGCATCAAAAGTTTAACAAATGGAAAAAATTGTGTGAACGACTATGCGAAGAAAAAATTGAGTTGATTCAGCAGATAAAGCACTTGCAGATGGCGAACAAAGACTTGAAGTAAATATTTTGCTTATCTCCGATAAATGCACAAGTGCACTTAGAAATAAATGAACTGCACAAAATAAGTTGACGAGATTTATTTTTCCAATATTTTGTAATTTAGAAATATAATAGAGGGATATGAAAGAACCCTTCAAAAATTAATTGGTGAGCACAAACCTTCTAAAAAATAAAGTCAGACTTTAACACAAGTTTTAACCTTAACCTAAATTATGAATCTATTTCAGAAAGTGATATGATATTGCAATCCAATGCGGACTTTCACGCATTGCAAGCAGCTCTCGTATCCTGAGCTTTGACGGATTCCGTTCGCATCTTCAGAAATTGACGTACCATTTATTTGGACCTCAAATCACATCAAGCTGGCATTCCACTCAGAAAAAATAAACGAAAAACATATCATTCGAGCAAATTTTATAAATAATTATTCATATTTTTCTGGAAGCCTGAGCGTGTTTTATTGCAGAAAGGAGCTTTCATCTACAGTGTAATAAAAGAAGGGTCTCAATATATGACGAATTTAGGCTTTGTTACATTCAGATTAAATATCCAGTTTACAAGTGGATGGTATTACCTGTAAATACCACACTTAAGCAATATTCTTGTTGTCAACTATTACATAATAAACCCGTGTGATTATTTGCTGAATGGGATATTGAGTGGAATATAAGATATTTTGTCTGGGATTTGATGTGGAATCTGTGGGATGCTATGGCCTTAGCTATCGCCGTGGCCCCAAAAACGCTAAATATAACAAAAACACTCAATGTAAACTTATTTAAAAAGTTAGTTGATGCTCAGGGTTATAATAATGTAGTAGAATTAAGTGACATCCATGATCAACTTATCGACTTTCGATTCTTGATGTTACAATGGGTATCCCATCAATTACCAGCGATGGGACCAAGTATTGAGTCTCAAGTACAAGTACTCAAGGTCTAAGTACAAGGTCGGGTCCAAGTAGAAGTACATAACTGTTGTAGTGGTGAAATAATTAGGATAATTATTATTTAATTAAGTTTAGGTATTTATTATATTGTAATTCAATATTCAGTATCTTTATTGCCTCTAAAGAATGGTTTATTAAGTTAAACAATTCCCTTCCCAAGTTGATCTCTCACACTTCTTATAGTTAGTTTTAGACAATAAACAAACATAAAGTAAGGATACAACAATAACTAATTTATCTCTGCTCCATAAATGTAAAAGATATAAAGTGATTGTTTAATGCTCAAATTTATTTGTCTCAGTTAAAACGAAGAAAGAATGCTTCACAAAGTTTGATGTTGTACCAATCTTATCAGCAATATTCGTTCTATCTCTAAAAAAAACTTGCATTTAGCAGATTCCAGGCTAAGTGAGGAATATTCGTGAATTGATCTGACATATTGGCAGAACGCAAGCTTTAAAATATCCTTGTCTTTAGAAGAATAAGATTTTCGAATCATTCATGATAATATGGCAGCATTAAGAGCGATGGCTTCAATGTGGGAACCAAACTTTAGGTAGGGATCCATCAAAACTACGACATCCCTAATCTTATCGACGTGCTGCGGGGTTTGGCCATTTATGAAGTATTCAAGAACATCTGCTTTCTTTTTGCATCCTGTCACAGAGAAAATCTGACATTTGTGGGGTGCAAGTTGAAGTTGCCATGCGCCACTCCACTGGACCACCTTGTCATGAGCAGATTGTAGCTGGATTTTGGACGGAATAGGCAAGCAGTAAAGCTTGCAAACAACATTAGAATCCTTGAATAGATTAGGAAGGTCATTATTGTATAACAGAAAGAGAGTGGAACTAAGCACACTGCCTTGGGACATGGGTGTCATTTGATAGAGCCCCAATGTTAATGCGTTTGGCTCCTCAATGATATTAAGTCTGTGAGCCAGCCACTGATGTTGCCATGGATGCATAAAGGCTTATTGAGTGACACCGTGTCAAAAGCTTTTTGAAGTCGAGATATATAACGTCAGCTCAGCACTTAGATGGAGAGCCTCAGACCATTGCTGGGTACATTCAAGTATATTGATTTCAATAGATCTGTCACTCATAAACCCAGGCCGATTCTGGTTGGTTATTTTGTGGTTCTTTTTAGATGATGAATAAATGATCTGTTGATAATTCGCTCCATTACTCGACAACAAGTTGATGTGATGGAGTAACAACTGTAGTTTCCTGGGGAGGTGGTGGGACCCTTCTTATGTATGAGAGTCGCCAACGCAATTTTCTAGTCGCATGGTAGCTTTTGATCTTTGAAAGAGATGTCGAATATATGGGGCAGTGGTAAAGTCAAAGAAGAAGCACATTTTTAAAAACAATGTTGGGTATGCCATCTGGCCCACGAAGACAGTAAGGCTTCAAGGCTTAGCAGGGTCGTTCTCACATCAAACATTTTCAATTGAGTTGAGGTATAAGGTGATATTGTATAGATATTATATAAGGTATAAGGTATATTGGTGATCAGCTCATAACCGCGATTTTTTATAGCTTGAAAATGTTCATGTACAACTTGGAGATATATCCAGCTAAAACATAAAGTTATCACCATATTTATTGTTAGCAATTAAAGACAAGAACCTCTCAGATGTTTCAGAATAGTTTGAAAAATTTTGACCTCCTTTAAATCCACCTTGGACCGCAAGCACGCTTCCTCCTTGCTGTCTGCTAAAATTCGATTTTTCTCGTTTAAGTTATGGAAATAGTATTGCTAGCAGTTACCTCCATCCACATTAAACTAGTTTTGTTCCAAAGATCTGAAAGTGACCATTTCATTGGCATTCAATACTTACAATTTTTCGTGATCTTTTTTTGAAATTCAGGGCTTTCAAACGTTTCTCATAATTAAATATTCACCCATTATGCAAGTGGTCACAGACAATCTACTTGCAAACACCAATTTTCAAACTTGTTAAAATTTGATTTGCTGAAATATTTTCCCTGAAAGCTTCAGAAAGAGCGTTTTTTGAATCTATGTTGTGAGTCTTTGATGTCGTCCACGCACATATTTCGCTCCAGAGCATTTTGAATGTTGTAAAAATGTATGAAAACTGTTAAAAATGTATAATCCCCATGAACATTTAATACTTAATACTTTAATTGCAATGCAATCATTTTAAAAAGAAAACTATGTGTTGAAGGCTGAAATTTTCTTCTGTTCAGCTGACATTCCAGCTACTTTTATCCATGATAAAAATAATAATTGCTAAGATATTAAACCAAAATGCTATTTTATATAATTTTGCAGAGCAAAGTATTAAGTATTATAATGTGGTTCTTTCGAAGAAGCTTGTAAAATTTTGCTAATGGATTTTATCGGAAATTGTAAAGTGTTTGTAACCTTTTTCCACGGTCTAATTAGGACGTGTCAATGAATTTGAAGGCATTATTTGTTCAATCAAAGAGAAATGTGGCACAAGAATGTGACATCAAATTGTACATATAAGTTCCAAACTTAGTTTCGATATATTTCGATATATAGATTCAATATTGTAGGTGCTATGCTTGGACCTTAATACTTGGTTCCATGTCTGGCCTCCACATCCAAAATGGATGCTCAAAACATCTGTAAATTGTTTAGTTCATTAAGATAATCACAAATTAATTATTATTTTAAAATATATGTATTTTATTTAAATATTTATTATAACAAATCATTACTTATTTTATTAAACAATCATTTATTATTCTGTACTAGTTATTTATTGTTTGGCAGCGTTCGGCAATGTGTTCAATTTTCCAAACGATTTAGATTAACCGAACCCGATTAATTCGGATAACAGGTTCTGCATATTACGCATCGAAGAAATACTTGATTTGCAAAGTGCGATGTGTAAGAAGCTGACGCCCGAAAGATATCGATATTAATAGCATTTAAAAATAGATTCAGCTGCGTTAAGCCCCTCTAGCCAGCTGTGTTTGCAACTTTAAAGTTGTGAAAAAGCTGAATAAGAAATTCGTCGCTAGAGTTACACTGCAAAAATACTCGGATTATCTTCACCGTTAAATTGTTCAGAGAGGTAGGATGAGTTAACTTGAGCCAAAAGACATTAATTTATTTGATATGTTTAATTTGATTATATTACTTCGAAATCGTAGTAATATATATAATATAGTAATAGTTTATATGCAGATAAAGTTGCTAGATTTATTAACAGGAGGCTAGAAGGATGTTAAGATATTTTCAGATCACAGTTTGTATATAGACAGCGAAATAAATTTTCCTATATTTTGAATTGCCTCATATTCGGAACTAGAAACTTACTAAAAAATTCAATTATTAAAAATTGTCTGTGGGTTGTTAGCATTAGCAAGAAAACCTTATATGCGAGAGTTTATGAGCACAGTGATTCCTCTTGAAATTGCTTCGTTTAAAATGGGAGATAACAAAATTGAAATTAGATATTCGAAATGCGAATCGATGGCGAAATTATTTAGATTGTGTGAAAGTATTTCTAGCAGCTACTTCACACATTCTCTGGGCTAGATGTACAGTTCTTCAATTTGCATACCGTATATTCACGCATATATTACCTCGCGCAATATTCGATTTTTACATACCACATATGACCGTCTGCGTGCATATATGTCGAATATTCCTATAACAAATGAATTTATATGAATTTGACTAGATCGGAAAAAAATTAAAATGTCATTAGAAACATATTAGAAAATATTAATTTTATTACTAAAGGCTTTAATGAATTATAATACATTTGAAGTGTCAAAAAAAGCAGGCATTGTATTTTGTATTGACTTATAACTACTGTGGTAGCAGCTGTAGCCTGTGCTGCGGGGCCCGGCCGACCAAGAACAATTATGAGCACAACAGTCAGTCCGCTTCTGTGTAATAAAACAAATTTATGCAGCGCATAAATAAATTATATGAAAAATTTGATATTTTCATGAAACAGTTGTATCAAACTTAATTGTTAGGAGTATTACATACAATTTAAACTTTAAGCGTTAATATATTGTGAGTTGTGATGTTTAATTACAAAGTATGACTTCAATCTTATTTTTCAGTCTAAGAATAGAAGGCATTAATAAATAAAATATGATCAAGACAAAAAATATCGCTGCTAAAGTACGCGTTCTTCAATCGCTTCAATTTATTTTTCTTCTGGTTGTGCTCACAAAAATATTTGAATTTGAAAAGTGTTAATACTGTTTCAAAGTTGCTACAGACTGATACAATTTACTTAATGAGTGCTTCAAATCTGCTTTAAAAATATGGTAATAATTCCTTGTAGTTATCTCAGCTGGAATCCTTATAACTGGTGCCAAAAGAAATGGATAAGTCTCTTATTTTGTGGTCCAACAATGATTGCACAAAACTGATCACAGGCTTTGCTAACAAAATTGAATCATTTAATTCCATGATTTGAGAAGAGTTCAAAGAGTTTATCTAGCAATACCAACCCATTAAAAGTTTGAAGATATTTGCTGCAATGAGTTCATGTATATGATATCTGCATGTAAAAGTGGTAAGTAGGTGCTGTTGAAATTGCTGAGATTTATTAGCAAACAAGATTTATTGACCGGGATTCTTATTAAGATCAACAGCTCCTTTGTTGTTGCAGTAAATTTTTACGAAATCTGGAGCACTAGGCATGAGTTCAAGTAGGAGCCCTTTCAACCAAATCGCTTCTGCTACTGCCACACTGAGAGTTTCCCAAACTGCAGCTGGATCACTGCATTCACACTGAGCTGCCTGATTCACAACAAATTGCTTGTTGAAAATGCTGCTGCTTGGTACACAATTCCTTCTGGGTCTTTCTTCAGCATCTTGGCTCAATGATGTCCCCATTTCAAAGGAGTCTGCAAGATCTCCCGTTGACCATCCTTTATTTCAATAAGATTCTTCTCCATTACAGCAGGAATGGTTGTCCTTTCTTGCCATTCATCATTCAAGTCAAACGGAGAGGCATTGTCAGATGACATGAATTGTGTCTCAAAGAAAACAACATCTCTGGCTATCTGCAACTTCTTTGTGACAGGATCAACTAATCTGTATCCTTTCGTGTTNAAACAACATCTCTGGCTATCTGCAACTTCTTTGTGACAGGATCAACTAATCTGTATCCTTTCGTGTTGTCACTATAACCAACAAATATGCACTCTTTTGACTTTGAATCTAATTTCTTCCTGAATGCAGCAGGAATTCTCACCAGGGCATTACAACCAAAAATTCTAAGGTGACTTAGATCTGATTTTCTTTTTGTCCACACTTCATAAGGAGTTACACTTTTCAATGCTTTAGTGAGATCTGTTTTTAAGATAGGCAGCTGTAGCAATTGCCTCAGCCCAAAAATCACCATCAACACCTAAGTCCATAAGCATACTCCTCATGCATTCTAGCAATGTTCTGTTGAACCTTTCTGCCAGTCCATTTTGTTCTGGAGAATATGCAACAGTTTTCTCATGAATGATTCCATTATTTTTCAGAATCTTGGAAAGGTGGCTATTAACATAATCAAGACTATTATCTGTTCTTAGAACTTTGATCCTTTTATTTAGCTGATTTATTACTAGATGTTTGAACTCTTTGAATTTTTCAAAAACTTCTGTCTTTGAATTCATAAAGTATACAAAACAATATCTAGTGAAATCATCAATAAAAGTTACAAAATACTTGGCTCCACCAATAGAAGTTGTTGGCATGGGGCCACAAACGTCAGAATGTATCAGCTCTAGATCTTTGGTGTGCCTTGCACCAGTTGACTTGAATGGCTTTCTACTATGTTTACCTTTCATGCAGGCTTCACAAGGACTTGTCTTGTCTGTCCCTTGTCGGACTCCGATGGCCATGCCTTTGACCAACTGATCAAGCGAATATCTGTTCAAATGGCCCAATCTCCGATGCCATATATCCATTTACCTGAGTGGCAGTTCCAAGGATTGACTTCTGGGGAACTTTCATAACTTTATCAAAAATTTTACAGCCATGTTGATCAAAAATAACTTCTCCCAAATTGTGCAATTTTGCTCACAGCCAAAAGATTTATCGACAAATCTGACACATACAAAACATCCTTGGCATCCAGGGTGTTCTTAGTCTTTAGCAAAATTGTGATTTTTCCACAATTAGCATTATTGGGAACAAAACCATTCATAACATCCTTGCTCAAGCAAAAGGAAAAGTTGCTCCCGTGTCCAAATACCAGTCCTCAGAATTCATCAAATTATTGGCAGCAATATGATTATATGAAAGTAGCTGATATGATCTAGCAGTTTGAATTTGTCTCTTCTTTTTTGAAATTCTTGACTTTTGGACAATCCTTTCTGATGTGACCATAGTTCCCACAACTGAAGCATCGAGGACCATTCTTCACTGCTTTGCTGCTGAATGCACCTTCTGTTTCACTCTGTTTGGAAACCCCCAAATCCTTTATGCTATCCTGCAAAAGTAGCTGCTTCACAAACTCTACAGTGGTGTCTTGTTGGGAACCTTGAATCCCCAAAATCAAAGGTGTGAAGATTTCTGGAAGACTGCCGAGGATTACAGCTCCAATGACGTTGTCATGAAATGGTTTTCCTAAGTTTTCCAATAGCTCGCAAATCTCCAAAATGTGATCAATATACTGATTCATGCTGGAAAAGTTTTCAAACTTTGTACTGAATAAATTTGAATANCCTTCTCTTGGTTCTATGCAATGCCATAACCCGGCATCAATCAGAAAATTTTTCATCCAAAATTTCCACTCATTGTAGTTGCTACCATCTAGATTCTAGATGTTTGGATTCCGGCAAACTTCCAGTAGCGTGTGAAACTGTTGATGTAACAAAGCTCTGACCATGTAGCTGTTGTTGAAGCTGTAAAATCTGACGTTGCAACTCCTCTAATGAGTTCGCAATTTTTATTAGTCTTCAAACGACTCCGATAAAAATAAACGTCAATCGAATCTAAAATGGCACAAATCTACTAGCTGCGCAAAATCGTCTGGTTTTCGGGTTCTGGGCCCATAATCGCTGAGATTCATTAGTAAACAAGATTTATTAACACAAAATATCAGCTCGACAACGCAACAACAAAACAAGAACAAGAACAAGAACCAAAGAAATCGCATAACGTTCTAAGAATTAACAAATTCCAACAGGTGCTACCGCCAAAGTAAGGTGACATAACTCCATAGTTCTTCGAGCAGCTGCAGAAATTTAGAATGGTTCTAAAAAGAAGAAATAAAGAAAATAAACACAATTTGATTGAGCTGAGTCATATTTTGATAATCGAAAATAGTTCTCGTCTATATCTCTGTATCACTCCCGTTGCTGTGGGGCCCATGGTAAGATATCTATGCCATTGGGTACACTCGGATAGCATAACAGTGTAGACTGAGGTTTAACTGTATATCAAGCTCGATCTAACTCAGAGAACGAGAAAACAAAATCGGTCAGATCACGCCTCTTGTGTTTACGTTGATGTCCTTCCATTGTCATCCAGTAGGGGGCGCGCAAGCGCTATACCTTAGTCACTTTCATATCTTGTAGTTAAAAATGTGAGAATGAAAATTTAGTTTAATTTTTTAATTTGCAATTTCTGCATTGTTCATCTTTTGTCCCGATCAACTGTATCATGATATGAACATATAACAAGAACAAACCAAAATATTCTCTGAATGTATTGGTGGGATTCCACCATTTCCAACAGGATCCGATACGATACCTTGCGCAGTGGTTAGGTCAAGCCCAAGATGTAAGAAGAGATTAAAGCTGATTTCTTAAAAATTATTCTCCAATAATAATAATAATTATATTAAAATATATATATATAATTATATTTAAAAAATATATAATAATATATAAATATATAATATATAATAATAATAAATATATAATAATATATAAATATATAATATATAATATAATATATATAAATATATAATAATATTATAATTATAATAATAATTATTATATATATATTATTATTTATATATAATATATATAAATATATGATAATATTATAATTATAATAATAATTATTATATATATATTATTATTATATATTATTATAAAAAATCAGCACGGACCAATGGCCCCTCGCCGAAACCGATGACAAATTATTAGCAAGGTGCAAAAACCTCCTTACCCAACAAAACAAACCAAAAGTAAACTTAAACATTAACTTCTTAGTCTAAACTATAAATTCTGTTGGCGAAAAATCTGTCCAAGTTCTTCTTGAAACTTTCAACATCCTGTGACGTCACAATATCCTGAGGCAAACTATTCCATTCCTGAACCACACTGTTGCCAAAGAAAAACTTCCTACAACCTTGTCATCAATATTTTTTCATGTCCTCTGGTTTTTGTGTATGTACAGACAGCTAGGGAAGGGCTAACTAAATCTCTCATTTCACTTGTTAACAACTTAAACAACAAAATCAAATCAGCTCTTTTTCTTCTGTAACATAAACTTGGCAACTTCAGCTTTTCCAATCTCGATTGGTATGGGAGCTCCTTGCAAGATGTCTTAATTTTGTAGCTCTTATTATTTCGTATTATGCTCCGTCTAGGTCTGATAACTGGTATTTATTTAAGTGGTGTCGCCCCCCTACATGTAGTGCGCAACATTTATCCATATTCACTTTCATTTGCCATCTGTTGAATCAATCAATTACATTATCCACATCTACCTGTAATTTGTTGCAGGCCTCTTCGCTAATAACTCTATACATTTTCGTATCATCCGCAAACAAGAACAAGTTTTCACAAACTGTGTAGATGTCGTTGATATATATGAGAAACAACAATGGTCCGAGTACACTGCCTTGAGGGACTCCGCTGGTCACAGGCAACGAGTCTGACAACTCCCCACCAACCCTCACATGGAAGCTCCGGCCCGACAATTAGTTACCAATCCATACAACCGTGTGATGCACCCCGTATCTCTCCAGCTTGAAGAGTAGCTTTTCATGCGAGATCTTATCAAAGGCTTTTTCCAAGTCTGTAAAAATTACATCGACCTCATCATCAGACTCCACTGCACTTGTAAGTGTATCCATAAATCTGAGCATTTGGAGAGTCGTAGAACGAGATGGCAAAAATCCAAATTGGTTTTGAGCAAAAAGATTGTTTCTCGAAAAGTGTGATATCAGATGGTCCTTAATGATTAATTCAAAAATTTTACAACAAACCGATGTCAATTACACAGGTCTATAGTTTTGAGACTGAATTTTTCATTCCTTTTTTGAACAATGGAACCACACAACTAGATCTCCAGTCTTCCACCACCACCCCTGACCGAATGGAACAATCGAAGATGTATTTCAAATACCACTTTATTGATTCCCGTGTCTCTTTTAAAATTCTTGGATGAATTCCATTCGTTCCCGGTGATTTGCTGCTGCTGAGATCTTTCAACTTCCTACACAGTACGTTTATGTCAATCTGAACCTCCTCCATCTCGACCCCAGGAACTGTGGTATTAAAAACAGGTGTCACTTCAGAACCTGAATGTGTAATATACACTGATGAAAAAAAAGTCTGCAAATGCCTGAGCCTTCCACTTGCCTCCAATCAAATCGATACCATTCACTGAGATTGTACTGATTGCATCTTTACTTCTGTTTTATTTTGTACATAATTCCAGAATAATTTTGGATTTGATTTGAATTTGAGTGCTAATTGATTCTGGCTTTCTATATTTAGCTTAATGGACAATTTTTTTACTCTTTTTCTAAGATCTTTGAATTCGTTGATTCTATTAGTACCTATAGATCTGTCTCCAGCAATAGTGTTTCCTCGTCATTAGTTCATGGAGCTCAGGTGTCATTTGGAATCTGAATTCTTTACACAATCTGTGAGGTACATGTTTTTTTGTCAGCTCGTTCAATGTATTTTTAAAAATTGACCACTTCGATTCAAGAGCTGTATTAAAGAAGGTTCCAAAACATCCGCCAGCTTGTTATCAAGTTCGTTATTTAAACTGATGTAATCTCCTAAATCATAGCAGGCCTTTGTTCTAGCTCTGGCACTGTCTTCACAGCCACATCTAATATTGAACGAAACAATAAAGTGGCAAACAACATTCTCTACTATATCATTTGATATTACCAAATCAAGGATATGTGCAATTTGTCCAAATCTAAATCGTGTTGGTTCCATGACGTAATGGATAAAAAAAATAAAGGGATATTTATACTGAGATTTGAAATGGAGGAGGGTTTTTGGGGATCAAGGGATGGTTTCTTGAGTATGGGACGTACCTGTGCAACCTTGAAGGATGAAGGAACATGAGCTGAAGAAAGAGAGAGAGAGAGAGAGAGAGCTGTTGAATAATTGCACTAAGAATGGAGCCAACACCAACGAAAGTCTTTTTAGGGTCATTTAGGGAATAGGGTCAAGATCACATTGCTTATTAGGAAGTGAGTGGATCATCACAACCACCTCACCAATAGATGTAGAATCGAATTTGACTAGTTCTACGTCCGGTAGAATGGAAAGTCATGGAGGAGGAGCCCCAGCGGTTGAATCACCTATGCCATTAAGATATCGGGAATAATCTGGGGGAGAAAGTGTGATTCGCCCCAACAGGTGGCCTCGGGGTTGCAGAGAGTCTGAGTTGTTGAATTGGTTGGGTTAGGTCCAGGCTCCTCCATCCACGAACATGACACGTATGATATTCCATTCATAGATTCTTTTCTAAAAAGTTTACAGGAAAGATTTTCAAAAACAAATTCATTCTGGTGGTATTCCAAAGTTTATTACCAACTGATCCAAGTTAGCTTACAGATCAAGTTCTGGAAAACTCTAATTCTTTGGTTTTGTTTTACCAAAATTATTTCAGAACTGCTCTTACTGAACTCATTGTTGAGATTAGGCGTTGGTACAGAAGACTTGCAAGTTTTGAAAAGGATTAATTGCCAAAAACATGTAATAAGTGTTTTACAACATTGTAAAGAATACACGATGTCAAATGTATTAGCCAAACTGCCCGTGTCTACAGTAGAGAATGAATGATCTTTCTCTAACTTAGGCTGTATAAAAACTTATTTGAGAAGTTGTACATCTGAGAACACATTGAATGGTTTAACTCTTCTGTAATTGTATATTTGTATTGACACCAACATTGGAATCAATTCTAGATAAAATGGCTGGAAAGCAAACAAATTTGGACATTAATTTATAAATACACCTAAAGTTTTGTTTTGACCTATTTGAAAGGTTGGCGTTATCTGCCGAAAAATTCAAGTGTGGAAATGATATAATTACTGCATCCTAAAATTACCTACAGTACAAATTATACATATTTTACAAAGTAATTTTGAGACATTTTAAATATGTAATCGTTATATTATATTTATGCTCTGCTCAATTTTAAATCTCTTGTTTTTACATTTAAAATCTCGATAAACACTAAGTTATAATATATTAAATATAATTATCAAATACCTCAAATACCAAAGATATTAAGATATTACATGCATTTGTATCTCTAATGGTTGGCATTTAATCTATTTTTTTCTGAATTTTTCGATTTGTTTAATTAGAGCAGATTTCGATTTCACACTCACCATCATCAAAATAGCTAAAAGTTAAAACATATGTGGAAAATAATGTTTTGTTTTAATTTATAAAATATTTTAACTATGTTTTGTAATAGTAATAGTTTTGTAAATTTTCACGGCAGATAGCCAAATAACGTTTCTATCGTGAATTTTCCATAGCTTATCAATTAAAATTTCATGATTGTCAGTAGTTTGTGTCTTGTTTAGTAGACAAATTATGAAAAATGGTTCATTTAAATTTAAAGAATTGGCATTTAGCACAACCTTAGAAAAATCTTTGAAAGGATAAAAAACCTAGAAAAATGGTATTCAAACATTTCTGGGTGCGCCACTGTTATGAACTCAGTACAATTTGATAATTCATGTGTCTTCTTTACTTGATGTTGCAACTTTTGTTTTATTAACGTCCGTTGCATAGCTAAATGATTAAGACGGAACGCAACGGGATTCGAATCCGTGCTGCCATCGTAATGTTGCAATTGGTAACAGAAATGCATTTATTGGCTCATATTTCTTAATTTCTTTTTCAAATTCGTTTTTCTTTCCCTTTGCTTTGCACTTAAATTGCTTGCCATGCTAAATATAATAATAATAATAATGATAATGATAATGATAATGATAATAATAATAATAATAATATTTATAGAGCGTCATAAGCGTGAGCGTCAGAGGCGCTTAAAAAGTTTATACGTTATTTTTAAACGAAAAATAAAATATACTAAATTTAAGATGAATGTTTTTTCATCGGTAAACGAAAGCAGACGATAACCGAAAAATATGAAACAAAAATACAAAGAAAGTAAATTCTCAGACTAACTAATCTGCAAAGACTGGCAAAGATAAACCACGTTAATTAAAATCATTACAACTTTTTTAAATTTCACAATGTAAAATAAATTTTCTAGAAATTTGTGGATTTTAATGTTTCCGGTAAAGAAATTAATACTTATAATTTTAATGTGATCAACGCAGAATGTAAATAAACAAATTAAAATGTATAAGAAAAATTTATTTTTAGATTTTCGACCCTGGGCTCCCGCAGTTGCGGGCCCTGCGGGCCACAGTTACGCCACTATTCTCATGGTTATATTAGAAAAAGAATGAGTCCAAAGATACTGACTGCGATGCTGGACTCCAGTAGTGACAGCTTGGACAGCAATGGCATGGATGGTTGACTATCAATTTGCACAAACTGAATACGTGAAAATCCGAGAAATCTCTGATCCATGCCTTATTCAAAGCATCTTTCAGTTAAGCAATCTCACACTTTTTCAATGGGGTTCAAGTCTGGCGAGCTAGCTGGCCATTTCAGAACTTTCCAATTCCTTTCCTGGAGTAAAGTTTTTGCCAGTCTTGATGTGCGTATCAGGGCACTGCCACGCTGAAAAATAACTGCATCATCTCTAAATTTGTCACACATCGGAAACAGATACTGGTCCAGTGTTTCGATATATTTTGATGAGTTCTGCTTTCCCTCTAAGAAGACAAGTTCAGATGAACCACGAGAGGAAATGACATCCCAGACCATCACTGAGCCACCTCCGAAATTCCTTTTAAAAAATGTTTTTAGGGGCCCTCTGACATCATGTCAATAATATACAAAGCTATCTAGTCCATCCAAATTCCATTTCTATTCATAAAAAAAAATAACAGAGTCCCAGAATCCACCATCTCTTTTGTCCAGTTTAGTCAGATCTCGTTGTGAGCCTCCGTTAAAAGTGGTTTCAGAAAACCACTCCTTTGAATGCATCTGAATATGGTAGATCAACTTCTAGACCACTTCGAAGCTTCGCGGAAGACAACTCGTCTCTGACGTTCAATAAGTTTTTGAGGTTTCCTGGAAAGATATTTGTTCCATAACAAATAATTCAAATAACGGTCTATAATGTTTCTAAAGCGATTAACCCTCCTAGAAATCTCTGAGATAGACAAATTCGAGTCTTTAACGGCTTTTTGTGAATGATATAAATAGTAATATTTGGATGAAAACTTAGCGGTAATTCAAAAGATATCTGTGTAAATTGTGCGATTCTTAAACCTGGGCCAAAATTATGTATTGTAAGTATTACGCATTGTAAGTTTTTGGTGTGAGAAGAGGTCAAAAGTTGATTGTGAGTGTCCATAGAACAGTCTGATTCCAGCCAGACCCCCTGATTAAGGACTGATTTTGTGTCTGGATCAATAGATCTGCGTATCACTATCATACATGTGTCACGTACCGAATTTCTCAAGTCCAGTCGTGTACAGCGTGTAAAAGAGCAAGTCAAGATTAGATCCCTGAGTAAAAGGCACCAGTTTATTTGGTAGAGCATGAATCTCGTCACTTTATCCACTTTTGTGATATGAAACTGATCAAATGACACGGACGGTGAGATGGTGAAATGATGGAGCCGGAGCAGAGGACGAGGCATGTAGCACTTTTACAATCTCTGAGACGAAATATTTGCTTCAATAAGCAAAACGTCAGCATTTATTGAATGAGCTTTGCCTCTGTGATACTAATCAGTATCACACTGATGTAACCCTGGCGGAAGAGCATTAATTAGTTTTGTAATTAAGTTACAAGTTACAATTAATTTGGATACGTTAAATTAATCACCTTTCTCAAGCCACGAGCATGGTAAATGCAAGTTAAAATTCTCGCAGATCCTACAACATCTTATGCAAGATCTCAGTCATCTGGCACAGCTTGTGCTCTTTTTGAAAATAAAATTGAAAATTCAAATTGAATCAAATCAGATCAAATCAAATTCAGGTCAAATTGTAGTAAATTTGTATTTTTAGTAGGGCTGCAGATCGATTATTTTTCTTAATCGCGAGATTAATATTTTTAATCGTAGTTAACGCATTTGTAATCGCACCATCCCATTCTCCAATAAATTTCCCAATACACTTCATTTTTACAACAAAATCAGTTTTATTCAAGCAAGTATAAAGTCCTTTGTGGCACTTAGTCCACATTCAGCCAGTTGCTGAGGCAAACGAGCCTGTTTATGTTGTATGGAGACATAAAGGCATGTTTGCTGTTCTCAACATGCCCAGATATTAAAAAAAAGAGTTTCCATTATTCTATGTTTTTCCACTCTGATTCATTTAGGAGAAACAGATTATGTTTATGATGGGGATTATCAAAAACTGCTGCTTTATTTCTTGTAAGTCGCTGGATCATTTGCAGAGTGGAATTCCAACGAGTGGAGACATCGTGTATCAAAGACTTCAGATTTCTGGTTGACTTTGCTTTGTTTGGTGTGAAGCAATTTGCATTTGCAGGGCTATGCCTGAAATGGCCAACAATCGGCTTTAGTGATAGCATCAAATTTGGACTGCTCCATTGGCTTTGCCTTTTCTTTCAACTCCATCAGTGTTGGTTGATGTTATTGCAATTGGAGATTTCATCAATTTATCCCCAGCACTAAATGTGTGTTTGCTACGCAAATGATATTAATGATATAAGAGAAGACGTACTGCAATTATATTTAAACTCGCATTTATATATGTTGCAAA
>MPNW01000957.1:0-73884 GCA_011800805.1 Hirudo medicinalis
TCTCCCTGGAAATGAGTAAGCTTTGGCAAAAGGTGCTTTGTTGTTTTTACCTAATCATTTCAAGGCGTTAGAAGTTGTGTCATGTTCACAATTTCAAAATTCTAAAATTATGAAAATATTGATGAATTATTTGTGGTTAATTCCACGTCTTTTGTTATAAATTTGGTTCGTTCAGAGCAGATGAACGAAAAGTTAATGACCATCTTCAACGACAAACTCAGTGCTTGTACAACTAAGTTAACGGAGAACATGACGACGTTAGTTGAAAACATGATGCTACAAATTACTAAGATTTTCTCGGACTGCCTTACTGCCTCTCTCACGCCGTTACTTACGAAGCTTGAAACTTTCAATAATGCTAATGTTGACAGTGCCAATGTTGATGCAAAAGCGGCACCAAAGCACTGTTGGACCTCGAGAAGGAGAAGAATGACATTGCGCGGAGGTCGACCAATGTCATTGTCACAGGATTCACTCCAAGACTCCAATGTAAATGCAACTAGATTCAGGAGCAGACGTCATACTTATAGATACTCAGACATGGGTAAAAATTGGCTCACCAGAGTTGTCGAAACCAGTCATCACAATTGGAGCCGCAAATGGAACAGAAATCAAGTGGTGGGGAAATCCGAAATGAATTTTACATGCGCGGGTTTCCAGGGCTGTTTTGCTGTTTTGTGACTAAAAACACAAACCAACTACTGGGCATAGAATGGATGGAACAGCTTCCACCAATAACCAATGCTTTTGAAGCTATTTGTTGCAAAATAGAAGAAAAACCGTCAAAGGCAGAGCCGTTATTGGTAAGTCAACTACAGAAACAATTTCTAATGGTTTTCAAAGAGGAATTAGGTCATTGCAGAAAGAAGAAAGCAGCCCTAGTAGTTAAAGCAGGAGCTCGACCTACATTCTGCAGACAACTGAAAACGAACACGACACATTACGACTGTTGCTATTACGACCACATGCAGGAACGCAATCCATTCGACCAACCTGATCACCAATGGATTATTGTATTCATTCGAAACATGCAATAAACATACGCAATAACTGGTAGCATGGATTGCGAAAGTATGGTATTTACAGGCAATACCACCCATTTTTTAACTGAATAATTACTGTATAAAACCAACTATAAATTCGGCATAAATTAAGCTCCGTCGTTTATAACAATTAGAAAGTCGTGAACTATTTTGAGCACTTAAAATTGTCATTTTGACGTATGCATTTAAATGCTTCATTTGATTTGGTAAAGGAAAATATTTCTTTCTTTATTTTCCAAAGTCCAAACCATTTCTCAATAAAAGACTAAAGTCTTCGCAACAATTTAAAAATTAAAATGTAGAAATGTCTAAATATAGATCATATATATTGTGACGATAAGTGACATAATTTCTGTGCTCGACTTGATTGCTTCAGCATCGTCACGTCGTATTGCTGGCATGAAATAATTAAATTTAATGTTTTAAATTGTTTAATTTAAAATTTAATATAATTTAGCAATTCCGGTTTTGGCTAAATCAATTGTTTTAATATTAAACATAATTTGAGCTTAAAGTTAAATTTCCAAATTAATTAAAATAAAGGCACACTTACCCTCGTAGATCAAATTAACGTGGAGATTCACTTTTGTAAAAACTGCGTTCGTGCAATTCATATCATCCTTCTCATGAGTCTCGAGCGACAAAACACCAACCAGAGTCCATAAATTGTTTCTGTTTTTACACATTAAAGGGCTTCCACCGTCGCCCTATATATCACATAAACATTCGAAATAATAACAAATTCTGAGTTGTGGAGTTCATAATTCCATCTTACAAAACAGGAAGTTACTCCAAACTTCGTCGGTGCAGATCCGGCACATATCAACCCTCTTTCAGTGATATAATTTTTGTAATATTCTGGCGGTTTTCGCGTAATATCGGCTATATTTTGTGCACATTCGTCGTCCGACATTAAATTCATTCTTCCTTGCATTAGAGAAGGCGGTCTAGTATTATCTAAAACACAAACATGCAAAATAAATTACTTAATATATTGTACTTATATACATAGATTCTATGGTACATAAGAAAATCTTGTGAACGGCTAAGAATTGAACTAATGAAGCAAAAGCCTTAACCATTCGGCTGCTAATTTTAATAATATGTTCTTATTTAGTATATATTTAGCCTCATGAAAAAAACATTTTTCACACCTCTATCGATTTCACCAATGCTACTGTGAATGCAGTAATTATACGTCTTGTAGATTTCGCTATCCGGGACGCGATTAGGTAAACAAATTATTCTGATATTATTTGATAAATCAATAGGACTTTCAAGTCTTATTAATGCTATATCATTGTGCCTAGCTTTATACGAGGGATGGCTGACAATGTGAGAAACTCTGCGATTTTCAATTTCCGGGTCATTGAACAAATGTGAACCAGCTTTGACAGCTATGTCATAAAAAGATAACTTTCTAAAAAAAAATTGATTAAAAAATATGAAACTTTATTATATTTATTTTTAAATTCTTGCATTACCAGGGGGGAATTAGATATTCCTATAACTAAATTTAATAAATTTTTAATTCTTTATTTGGTCACTAAATTATTTCATCGTAATTGTTACTATTATTTTGAAGTTAAGTTGGAATAGTTAACATGTTATTAAATTATAAATGTTTGTAATATTTGTTATTTTATAGAATGAAAAAATTTGCAAATTCATGCAATATAGCATAGCTAACCAACTCGACACAATGTGCAGCAGTTAAAATCCAGTTTCTTCTTATAAGACTTCCCCCACACAAATAAATTCCATGACGATATATCTGAACGTGCCAGGGCCAGGCAAAAGCATTTGCAATCTTTCCATTAATTAAGTATGGTTCTAAATATCGATCAGCATATGCTCGTTTGCCGCACAAACCCTTTCTATATTCTTGTTGAATTAATTACAACAATTAATTATGACTAATTAATTTACACGAATCAATAAATAAATATTATGTTTACCTGTTTCGTCTGTGCAGGAAATTATAACAATTCTTTCAGATGCACAAGTGCTACTTCAATTTACATAAAATTACATTTTATTTCCATTTATTTAAAATTGACTTTTATATAAATATTTCTAACCTTTCACTAAATTGATTAATGGTTGGAATATTGTTCTCGAAAGGTCCAGGATGTTTCAAATTGATTAATTTGTATAATTCAGTGACAGGTCTTTTTATGACTGAAGTTGTCCAGTCAATCAAAGTTATACTGCAACATGACTAATATTGAATTTGTTTTGTGTATTTATATAATATTTATAACGTATGATGTCATGGTTTATTGCATTTATTAATCGCAATTTAATAATTAATAAATTATTTACCTGTTTAATAGATATTTACATATTTGCCTACTATTTATTGTTTCCCAATTTGTTGAACATATGCGAAAATCAGATGTACCTTTGTATATCGCTCTTACATCATTACGGTTCTTCACAAATAAAACTGAAACACAATTAATTAATTTGTTAATATTGCTAATATAAAACATTTTTAAATGTCAGTGAATGAATGCTTTACAGCATTTTTCGTCTGAATGATCAGGACAATCAGTAACTCCGTCGCACTGTTTTTCGCTACTTATGCATTTCTGCCTGTTGTGACATTTAAACGTGCCTTGAGGACATTCTGTAATTTTAAAAATATTTAAATACTTTGCAAAATAAACATCAAATTGTAACTTATAACATTTACCACATTTATCGGTTTCTTCGTCATCACCGCGAGGGCAGTCTTTATAACCATCGCATAACCATTCCTTCGTTATGCAGTCATAACCTTTGCATGGGTATTGATCCGGAAGGCATTCTTTCATATTAGTTTAATTCATCAAGGAAATAAAATTAATGGATTTCGGAGGAACTAATGTGAATTCACTTTTAAAGAATATGGCATTAGTAATTTGTTACAAATATTCGAGTACCAAAGTTATTTAAAGTTATTGGAGAAAGTGAATGTAAAACGTGGAATAGTGAGATTGAATTGAAAAACGTGAAAATAAACTCACTGCAATGTAATTCGTCCATACCGTCTGGGCAGTTTTTAACACTGTCGCATATTTTCTTCGCTGGAATGCATTTGTCAATTGGAACGCACATCGATTCCGGACAATCTGCATAAAAATCGTTTTTGACATTATGCGCTATTTTAAATTTTTTATATCAAGAATAAAATAATAACCATCCAAATCATACCTACTAGTAGAATTCAAGAACTTTCTAACCTAGCCTAGACATTTGTGTAAATACGCCAAATTCTTTAGCGTAAACTTCTATTTCACATAGACCCTGAAGTTGTTGTGGTATGGTTCCACCGAATTTCTTTATTGTTACGTACATACCTCTTGGTTTTGGTTCTCTGCATGGCAATTCGATAACTCCACCTAAACATGAATTCAATCAACAACTGATATTCTGACAGCATTAGTTTGAAATTGATACACTTAATAATTTTATATTATTAAAATATTCATTTATAGTTTAAATGTATGATTTACATTTATTCATAATTATAGTGTAACGTATTTATTGTAAATAAAATTGAAATTTTTTGCAAATAGTAAGCTACTTGTTCAAATGCATAACCTACTCAATTTAGTTAATTCTGTTGTAGTGTTAAAGCCTTCACAAACATCTTTTTCAAAGTTATTGTTATCATTCGAAACAAACACGTTGAAATAATTAATTGTAAACACATCTACAAAATAGTTCGTTATTTTTTTAAATTTATTAAGCGACATCAGGAAGCTGCTAATTTGAATTAATAATTAATCAAAGTAAAACCAACCGGATGAATTAGGTTTAAAGTATATTACGACCTTGTCAATGGAATAATCCTCTTCAAGGTAGACTCGCCACCAAGCAAACTCTCCTTTTTTAGCAATAATTTTGGCACATGAATGGTTGTTGCCATCCACAGCTAATCCTGATGTATTTTTGAAGAATATTCCATTTTGAGAGGTTGGTTTGTTAGATGAGACTACAAATCATTTTTCATTACATTAATAATAGTTTTATGATAATAAACATCAAATTCTGTAAAATTCATGTAATTAACTCGGCCATAACAAATTGTGTGGACTCAATTATTCAAAGCAAATGACAATTCGGTGACACTCTGTGAAACTAACCTATTTCGATATCCGCATGAATTAGCACTTCACAGAGAACCAACCAATTTCGGAACAATCCTCCAAACCTCTTTATCGTAATCAAATGTCCAACAACAGGCTTATCACAGTTCAAAATGATAAATCTAGGTACTACGAAATATGAAAACAATTCTCATTTTGGAGGTGGCAATAATAGGAAAAACCAAATTGAATGTCTAAAAAAATATAAAAGGCTCGTTTGGTATTATTTCTTTAATCAGTCGAATATTAATACAATCTATTATGTGTTTCTGATGAGATTATAAATATTTGATTCAGAATATCTTGTACATTTTTAATAATATAAATATAATAATTAATATATAATATTAATTGATCAGGAAAATAATTCTTTAATTATTAAATTTTAATTTTTCTAATCTGTCTCACCTTCGTTTTTCTTTCCTTTATATGAAGCACATAAATCTTCTTCAGGATTCGTAATATTTTTTGAAACAAATATTTTGAAGTGATTCATGTACTTGGAATCTGAAATTTATCGCAGGTTAATTAAATTTGCCCTTGAGTAATTTGCTATAATTGTCATAAAAATTGGAATCAATTAAGGAATAATTAATGCGAAAATATTTGTGGACGAACATTCTGATCCCGACTTGTAGTTAATGATGATCCTCTCAACATTATAATCTTTATCAAGTTTCACACTCCACCATGGCAGTTCATTTTCATTGCTTTCGGAGATTGCACATGAATTTATGTCTCCATCAATTGCCAAATTGGAATATTTTTCGGAAATTGTTATATCTTGGGATGTCGAGTTTTTTTCGGAATACCTGACTGTAAATAACCAACGTAAATCCTTTCTTATCGTTGAAAAATTCAAAATATATTACTTTGCAGCAATGATATCCTTTTGATTATGATAATTAGGACTAATAAAACTCCAAGATTCATATGCGATATTCTTTCTAAATTTGTGCTAAAGAATTATTTGAATTTTTAAACTGCACTTTTTAAACTGATCTTTCGATCTTATCAAACCTGTTTATTAAATTATTGCTCTTCTCCGTAGAAATTTATCATTAAAGAGATTTATGCATAATCAGATGGCAATCAGTTGGTTTTAATAAATTATTGATTTGATAAGTTTTTGAATGATTTGATTTTTTATCTGCTAATTTTGCAGCAACTAATTATTATATTTGATATTGTAGGTCACGGCATCCTCATGGCCGGATTTGTGAAAACATTTATAACCGTTCCAGTAGTTCAGAAGGTACCTTTCAGGAAACTTTTAAATACAGCTCCATTCCTTAGCCCTTGTTTCTTCACCCTTTAACACAAGTAATTGTTCGATATCTAAATTTTATTATAGGTAATAAATTTTTTTTAATTAAATAAATATATATATATATATATATATGCATATATTAAACGCTATTTTCAATAAAAATTTGAAATGCTTAAGCGGTTGATTATCATTTTACAAAAGATTTGTAAATCTAAAATCCTTCAGTGCATTCATTTCTACTGCATTATAACCCCCCTTTCATATTGTCAAAATCGGAATTATTCCAATAAAAGACTAAAATATTTTAAGATTTTATTAAGATATTATAAGATATTATAACTATTTCCATGCTCTAAGAGTGACTAAATCACTCAATATTGTTTTGGACTGTCATTTATTTGTAGATCAATGCAAAATTACCCAAATATGATAGGACGATTAGAATCTGATTATGACGTTTTCAAGAACGGAAGCATCGAGATCGAGAATTCTATGATATCTAATAATTTTTAAACCTGCCTTGTAATGTATAATTTGCAAATTAATTACTGATTCAAATCTAAAACACATCATAGAAACGTAAGTTTATTCCGCTAACATGTCGCAACAAAACTAAAACTTAAACAATATTCTTCACAACTTTATTTAAACATCATTAATTCTGATTAAAATCAAAAACCTTTCGAGTAACTTTATTGAATTCATTGACAATGAAATACATTTTGTGCAACTGATAAGTGTAATGACATTATCAAAAACGGAATTATTCCAATAAAAGTCTGAAATACTCTGTCCGTCTTGTTAAATTTGTCTTGATTCTCAAGAACTATAAAAGGATCACAAATAATAGATTTGATTTGGAGGACTATATATTTATAGTTACATCTGGAACTTTTACCTTTGTAAATGAAGTCTAGATGATGATCGACTTTGGTTAAAAGACTATTTGTACACTCTTCATTATTTCTACCATATTCAAATAATTCAGCCATTGCTACCTGATACCAAATACCAAGACGATCTTTGCAAACAAAAGGGCCGCCGCTATCACCCTGAAGAAGATACAAATTCGTGGACTTGTGGTTCATAAAAAAATACAGTCATTCCAATTAACCCAGCAGGCATTAATTCCATCTCTTGTCGGCACACTTCCGGCACATACTAATTTATTATCCCTCAATGCATTTGAGTAGTTGGATATAGTATCGGCACCTATAGTGGCCAAATTCTTTGCGCACATATCGTCAGGCATTAAATTCATTCGTCCTTGCATCAAATAGAGTGGATACAATTTTTCTAAAATATTACAAATATAGTATTGATTGCATTAAAAAATATTATTTAGCACCTTTGTCTTAGCATGCATATTAGCATTCTAATGAGTCAATGGCATACCTCTATTGATTTTGCCGAAGCCAGTCATAACGCAATAATGAAAATATTTGAAGTTATTTATCATAAATTTCTTCCTTGGTAGACAGATTGGACTGACGGTTTTTGAAAACTTGATCGGTTTTGAGAGCCGTAATAATCCAATGTCATCATGAACACCCTCAGACGAATAACTCGGATGATTGACAATATGAGAAACTCCAATGCCTTCTACATCACCGTCATTAAATTTAATACTCCCCACCTTAACAATTAAATCCGATTCTTCCATACCTCTGTTTGAAACAAAAAATAAATTTGTTACACATTTTAAGAACCTTTTAATACTAAAAAATTGGAATATAACTTAACTTTAAAAACCGTAACAATACCTTGAAATATTTAATCTTGCAATTGTGTAAATATATAGTTATCTTGTTATTAATTATTATCTAGTACATTATGTAACATATACTCGAGTCTTCCATGAGATCATTTCTGTCTAATAACGAAATATTTCTTTCGAAGTTCTATAAACTATTAATATTTTGCAGGTCACATATCGTAAAACAATCGGAAAAGTATGATATTACCAGATACTGCAGCCTGATATAACAGGCGAGATGCCGATCCGCATAAAACAGTTTCGACTAATCTCGTTGTAAAAAGTGGAATGAAAAATGTATTTCTCATGTTTGGCCGCAAGGTTCACTGATTTTATGACAGCAAACAAGTACATTGACCCTTCAGTTCAAAAAGCTGGAGTCCCAGGAGTGCCGGGTTCAAAATGCAAAAAGACACCAACTCAACTTACATGTCGTTTGGCTCGATCTAGCCAACACTACGGATCGGCTTCACCAACTCCATTGGAAAGCGCTAGAGGCTCACTATGTTACTAGAGTAGTAATTCAAGTGTTTCAAGAATACTTCAATAGATTTGTTATGCGCTTTTCTCCGAAAGAATGTACACAGGCTGGATTCCTCTGCAGGTCGGCATAGCCATGGGATGTACTATTTCTCCATCGCTCTTTGTACTTGCCATGCAAATCGTTCTGAATGCAGTAGGAGCTGGAATTCCTGAGGCACACATGGAGGTGTATACATGCCTTCATGGACGACATCGCAATCGTCTTAAACAGGAAGCCGGTCGTCCTTGGACGAGTTGTTCCGTGACAGAAATCAAGAGGCTGCCAGAGTTATGGACTGAATGCGATTGTCAGAACGCCTCTTCAGGGCAGATTCAAAGTCTGGCTTTTACAATTCCTTTTCTTGCCGATGCTGCTCTGGCCATTCACCATATACGAAATAGGATTGCCGTCGGTATGAGAAAGTGAGAGAAAAATCAATCAATGCACAAGGAAGTGGCTGGGATTGCCACCATCAATACAGTCGAACGCTCTCTCACCGTTGCCGCTAAGGTCCATTTTGAAGAATACAAGATCAGCAAAATCAGAATACATTGGTCGCTCAACAACTCCAAAGACAACAGATTCCTCCAAGTTATGCCGCAACTTCGTTCTGGACGGAAATTCAGAGCGCAAGAAGAGATCGAGAAGTCAGAGGCAATTTTGGCTTTTCGAGGAAATAAGAGGGCCCATTCAGGTTGACCGTCATGGAGTCGGATGGAACCACTTTCAGAGATGGTCCGCAGCAAGCGCATCAGCTAAAGCAACCATGATAATTCAAGAGAGAAGGAGACAGATGGAAACGAAAAGAATCGCTCTGGCAGTGCAAAAAAGCCAGCAAGGCCAATGGATGCATGAGGTCTTCCAAAAAGTTGTCAAATGGAAAGACATTTGGCTAATGTCTCTCCTTCGTTTTGCATTCATGATAAGATTGGTTTATGATGTACTCCTTTCTCTGACCAATTGGCAGAAGTGCAAACTTTGTGGGTGTTCCCAGTCATTCCGGCATGTGCTCTCGTCATGCACGTACACCCATGGGCGCTACTCATGGTGACACAATCAGGTCTTGCAAAAGGCGGCCCTCTCCCAGGCAAATGTGAAACTGCACCAGCAAGAAGAAAATACTTCTTAAGGGAGGGCTCGTCACAACACCGCAAAGTAAAGAACGAGAACCGAAGAAGGGACTAGCTTTCAAAGCCAAAGATTGGTAAGTCACAGCACACTTGCAAGGAGAAACGCATTGCCACAAGATGCTTCAAGAGAGCGCCAAGACTGTGTTGGCGTCAACATCGCCTGATTCCTTCATCCTGGTTGAATTGAAGTTCCATGGGAAGACAGGGTGGATCATAGCAATTATAGGTACTTGGATCTCACAATTAATCTCGAGGCAATAGATTATGGTGTCCATCTGTTCGCCATAAAAGTCGGTGCGAGAGGACTGGTTGGCAGGTCTACTTAGGCCTTTGTCAGACCTGCAGGCCTTTCCAACAGACAGACAAAACACTTCGTCAAAGACCTGCCTGAGTCAGCGTCTTATTGGATTTGAATGACTAATGACCGGAAGTAAGATTCTAAAGTCAAGGAGAAGCATAGGGAATCAGTCACATGGAGGGTTCCGGCCCACTCCATCACATTGGGGACATCAGAATGGAGTCAAAGAAGAGACACCCAGACAACTGTAACGCCAATAGCTGCAGTTGCATTTTCAGAGTGTTCCTCATGGTCTAATGGTTAAGACTTCGCCTCTCACGAAAGCAGCACGGATTCGAATCTAATCATCTGGTTATGTCACGGATGTTAATAAACAACGCGATTTTAGTGATGCTTCTTGGACGGATTTCTTCTCACAGATTTTTTCTTAAATATGGTACGATTTCGGACGTTAATTTATTTTGTCGCGATACTTTGTATCGAATAGACAGTCGGTTGATTTCTGAGGGTGTTGCGAGATCGTGTTGATTGGAAAGAAGAACAAGCTGATAAGGACGTTTGTCTGAACACCAGAAAAAGTTGAAGGTATCTGAAATTTGCGAGACCAGGTTCTCATCGTCAAGCCGATGCTGAGGCTCGAAAATTAAACAGAAAATGAATTTTCGAATTTGCGCAATACATATTTTCTTAATGCTAACGTTCTTAAGTTCTTCATAAATATATTAATTAAAATAAAACCATGCCTCATCTTCAACCTTCCCAATACCATGCAAACGTCTTGCTTGATGAACAAAACTATAAGATTTATAAATAAATTGAAACGACCGTGAACAGTGTGCGGCAGTAAGTATCCACCTCTCATTTATAACACTCCCTCCACAGAAATGTTTTCCTCGAGCAAGTATCTGAACCTGCCACGGCCAGGCACCAAGTTTTGCAGCGTTTCCATTGATGATGTATGGACCAAGTTCTTCATCGGGAAATGCGCGAGTTCCACATTGGTATTTGTTCTCTAATCAGAAAGCATTCAAATCACAATACATAAAAACAATATACATGCATATGAATCTACCCTCAGCCTATGTAAACCTATGTAAAGATATTAACACAGGCCTGACAAGAAATCGGCTAGTTTTACGAGATCGGCCAGCGGATGATAGTAGTGTAAAAATATTTCTTTGTTAATAGTTTCGGCCAGTCCAGGCTAATCCGGTGCTTTGATTCGGCATTTGCCGAATGATGAATTTAAGGTGGATAATGGTGAACTAATGGTGAATTTATGGCTGAAAAAATGGGGAATTTATGGTTAAAAAAGGTGAACTTATGGTCAAAAAAGGTGAATTTATGGTTATAAAAGGTGAATTTATGATGAAAATTGGTGAATTTATGGAGGAAAATGGTGGAAAAATGGTGAATTTAAGGTGAATTTATGATAGGAAAATGGTGAATTTATGGTGAAAAACTGGCGATCTTATGGTTATTTTACGGTTGATAAAATGGTTTGACCACGTCTAATTCTTTGTCAAGGAGATGGTCTCGTGTGGCCCTTAGCGTTCATTTAGTGTATTATAGTGCATTTGAAACTGAATATTACTTCAAAAAATCGTTATGAAGCGGATGTACCGCTGAACAATCAGAAACAGAAATAAATTAGCATGAATTTGTAAAATTTCCTTTATTTAGTTGTGTTTAACTTGTCTAATTCTTAATAATAAGCTTCACCTTTTGTGGGTCCAGAGTCGCATAAGAGTTCCACAATAGCTGTACAATTATTTCTGTAAATGTGGATAAAGGTGTGAATTTGATTTAGTGCAATCACTCTTAAAATATAAAAACTATGACAAACGTCGGTTCAAATCTCTTCATGCTTGGTATGTTGTTCTCAAAGGGATCCTTCGCTTTCAATGCGATCACCAGTTCTTCCTTAATCCATCTGGGTTTGTATTCAACATATTTGCCTATCATCCTAGAAGTTTAACTTGTAATTAAATAAAATTTTATTTATTATCAAATAATTGTTTGATTTAATGGCTAAAATAAATGTTGATTTAACTGCACACCTTCCTGTAAGGTAATAGCACATGCCGTGTGCTATCTGCATTTCCCAGTTAGATGCACACACATAATATTCCTGTTCTCCGTGATATGTTGCCATTAAGAGATGCTTTTCATTCATTACACCTTGGACTATCTTTTCAACTGTAATTACGGATAACCTAATTCACGAATTCACAAATCAAATAAAAATTATTTGCAACAACTAGAACTAAAGATAGCAAATAACGATACGAAAAGCAATTATTCTTACAGCAGCCTTGTTCGTCGGAATAATCACTGCAGTCGTTATTACCATCGCAACGTCTATCCTTGTCGATGCAAGATTTTCTCCTTTCACACACAAAATCGTCTTCAAGTTCACAGCGTACATCTGAATTGTCCAGGAAGTTAAAAAAAATGTCACAAAGTTTGAGCTAAATATCACCATCATCATCATCGTCGTCGTCGTCGTCGTCGTCGTCATCATCATCATCATCATCGTCGCCTTCGTCGTCGTCGTCGTCATCATCATGGTCATCATCGTCACNATGATTATTCTCGACATCCGAAGAATTTCCAGATTGTTTCTATTTATTCTTCTTATTTTTCTTCTTATTTCTTCTTATTCATCATCATCATCGTCGTCGTCATCATCATCATCATCATCGTCGTCGTCGTCGTCGTCGTCGTCATCATCATCGTCATCATCATCACTACCATCACCACTACCATCATCATCGTAGTTGTTATTAATTAGTCATTTTGAACTTTGTTAAATATACTAAAGTGACAATGGATAATGTTTTACCGCAATTCTGTGTTTCATCTTCACCGAATTGGCAGTCCTTAACATCATCGCATAACCATTCTTTAGGAATGCAGTGCCCGTCTAAACACTTGAAATCGTCAGTAAGACATGCTTGCAAATGTAACATAATTATGATTAGCGCCAAGAGTGAAGTTGTAATCAATAAACGGACATAATAATAATAATAATAAAGATGCAAAATTTAATCATATTTGTGGTGTTAGAACTTTCTTATAGTTTGGCCGAGTGAATTGCAAGAGATAAACTTTATCTCAGGATATCCAATCAAGGGGGAACATCCCTTCAATTCATCCCATTCAGTCTCTAAGTTGATGATTATGTGTTAGCTGCTTCCTTAAAAGATTAATATCACTATGACTCAAATGTTCAGTGATTGTTCTTTTCCAATCAGTGTCTTTTCCAGCAAGCACAGATGTCGTACCTTGAATTTGCATCAATTCCGGAATTCTGATATCTCCATTTTGCCTTACCGACTCCCATCGCACCCCGATATCCTGGCGTTGCACATTGAAATCGTCACTAGCAGAGTCCCCGACAGACCAGCTCCATGGCCCTAATGCCAGGGTTACAACAAAAACAACGACAACAATAATAATAATAATAACAATAACGATAATAGTAATAATAATAATAATAAAATTAGTATTGGCTTGAATTTTAGTTGCATAATTCATGGAAACAAATTTGGTGTTGTATTTATGCGCTTTATATCCTCTGGATCTTGCGGTTTCCGTTCATGTCAACATCATTTGTTAATTTGAGGTTCTTTTTTTTTAATCCCTTGGCGATCCAAATTTAGGTTGGACTTTAAATGTTTCTAGATTTTTTGGATGGGTGACTAATTTATTGTTTTAGTTTGAACGGTATGAAAGACGAAATATTAATAACAAAAGTCCTTGTCAATTATATAAACATAAATATAGTTTTGGAAATTCCGTGAAAATAAAAATTCTCAAATAACGAAAATACAAGTAAATTAAGAGAAAGAAAAAACTAACTGCAATTTACTTCATCAATCCCATTTGGACAATCCTTAACTTTATCGCATAGTTTCGTCTTTGGAATACAAAAAAAATCGGAAAAAACTTGACAATATATTTCATCATTTTTGCAAACTACATTCGCTAAATAAACACCTTCAAACAAACAAACAATAGCAGTTGCATTGGTTTTTTAATTTAAGTCATTATATTTTTATCGATAATTTATTAAATGACTGGGAATCAATCGATTGCAAAGGGGCGGTCATAACATCCTTGTTGCAGATTATAAACGTACAAATATTTGCTAGTCGCTTTTTAAAACAGATAAAAAACATAAAGACCCTCCTTATTTATGAATGACATTAATTTACTAATTTTAATCAAATTATTATCGATTCTTAATAAAATACTCAACCGAACCCGGAGAAATTTCAACTTCGTCAGTGGTGGAGAGGTTGGCTACGACAGTTACTTCGCAAAGCATCATAGCATTTGTTCTTGAACCTCTGTATTTCGTGACAGTCACAAACTTTCCAAATGGATTAGGAATAACACACAATTCATCAATGAAGCTCTCTGTGTCAAAGATAATATTTAACAGTCGAACTTCAGCATCTCGAAGAAATTGATATAGATATCCGAGAATATGGAGAATTATTTTTAAAAATCGTTGCCGATCTCTAGGCACGTTTATTTAAACAAAATTTAGTAAAAAGGTTTATTACCTAATTTATTAGATGCTTTTTCTCCAACATCTACGCAAATATTTTCGTCATTGTTTGTGTCATCGCTTGAAACATATATCTTGAGATAAATTTGTTCTTTGGTAACTAGAATATTAGATTGAGTGCGTAAAAAAACATTTAAAAGAAAATACAGCGATATGCATATAACAAAAATCAGCAGGAAAATGAACCTGTTGTATTTTGATTAAAATTTATGATTATCCTATGAATGTAAAAATCGCCTTCGAGCTCAACACGCCACCATGCGTTCTCCTCAACTGCATAAATCCTGGTGCAAGTTTTATCGGCACCGTCCACTGCTAAAGTTGCTATTACTCCATCTATGCCATACGAAGTAGGCTGTATGGCAGATCTTTTATGTGATACTACAGCTGATATGAATTCGAAATTTAGTTACTCAATCAAACTGCAAATGTTTATTGGTCGCTCTGAAATAAAACTTACTCAATCCTGTGGCAAACACAGTCACCTCACAAAGCATCAGCGAATGGAAAAAAATTCCGTATTTCTTTATCGTTATAATTTTACCAAATATTGCCTTATCACAAAAAAGTATCAATGCATCATCTGGAGTTGTTTTTAAAACGAATTTTCAATTATTCCAGTGATATCATCACCCTATCAATGACAATTACTTTATAATTATATAATCTTTAAAGAAAAACCAATCTCTCAAACGAAGGTTCATTGGGTCTAAGTGGGCAGGGCACTAAAGTTCCTGTTTAACTTTTATTTAAATTTTGAAATGATCAAACACCACATTTTTTTATTGCAAATGCATTGTTAGCCGCAGCGAACGGTGAAATTATAAAGATATGCTTTCGTAAGATTACGAACAAAGATGAGTTACAGTTGGACATCGGTGGAGTCACATTGGACAGCTTTGCTCTGCGCATAATATGCTTAGAATAACATCTGGATCCTAAAAATATACTCGACAAATTCTAAGCTTACAAAATTTTTCGCTGGTCAAAGCACCATGACATCAACTTATTATTGAAACAATCTATTGAATCTTTTAGGTTAACAATCTGAGTTAAACATTTCATAATATTTTTATAAATATTATTATAAATACTTGATTGACTCGATTTATCGATATCACGCACTTACTTGCAAATTTTATGAAATAAAATTTAAATAATATTTATAAATATATGTATTTATATACAAATCTTTTACCTCGTTTGATTGATCCGTCGTACATCTTGCACAAATTATCCTCTGGATGTGATTCATTAGTTGATACGTAAGCACTCAAATAACGTTTATACTCTGGAGCTAAAAAGTGGTTTGAGACATATCTAGTCTAAACATGTGACACATGAAACTGTTACCAAATTATTTAAATACTATTTATTATCACCATAAGTTTTAACAGCTTCAAATATCATATTAATAAAAGTGGCCTAGAATTGATCGCATAGGGAAATATCAATTTCGTAATCAAAGTTCTCCTCATAGAAATTCATTTAAACAAATATCCTAAATTGTCAATAAAATATTAAATGACCTATTGTTTGATACGGCTTAAAAAATATCATAATTTTGTAAACGAGAAAAGATTTTCCAAGTACCACCCTCCACCAAGCGTGTTCGGTTTTGTTTACCCCCGCGGCCAATGAACAAGTATGTCTAGATCCATCCATTGCAAAACTGGAATTTTGGGATACCAACGTCCTACTTTGTAAAGTTCTAACTACCTTATTATGTGGTACTAAAAATATAAAATTTACAAACTATTTTGTGGTTATTCATTCATTTATTTATTTAATAATAAATGTTAAAATTTAACATTATTGTTGAATTAAAAATTGAATCAAGTAACTCAAATTTCTCAATAACTCAATATTTGTTAAAAAATAAAATGTTTATAAAAGCTGAAAACCTTCATAACTTGATGAAGTTCTGATCAAAAGCATTACAACGTAAAATATTGCAAACTTCATACTTGAAACTTCATACTATTTTAATATATTGAGACGGGAATATGCAATGAATATAATTAATTCCTTTGTACGACAATGAATGTAATTAATTCCTTTGTAATTAGTAATTATAATTATCGATGCCTCTAAGCTCTTTTTATCTGGTCATAATCACTACATTTAAGCTTGCTGAGTTGAAAGGTTAGATAACGAAGATTAATTTTAGTTGTTGTAACCCTGGCGATGGGCCATTAACTGATTTTATATTTATACTTTGCGAATATTACATTCTTAGGGCTAAGAGGATGGCAAATATGTTAGGCTATATCATTCCCGGACATCCTCCAAACAGCTCAGATAAGATCCTCTCGGTTTCCCACAATATCTAATACCCCATGCTCAGCAAATAATGGCATTAACAGGCAGCTGGAATATTGCTTAATCGTGGTGTTCACATCTACATGTGAAGTGGATAATTACTAGATAGTGCCGAGTATAAACTCGGCATTTAGTGAGCCCCGTCGTTTAATATAGTGATTAAGTTTAGCGAATAAATTAGTAATCGTTCCGTTGTAAAAGAAAAAAAAATTGAAACAATCTTATTAGACTATAATTATTTATGTAATGAAATAAGTATGATCATTCCATTTTGCTATTGGGATAATTTTCAAAATTAGTAGCAAAATTAAACATGCTTCTTGTACATAAAACTTTACGTAATTTTAGATAAAAGGCATTCCATATTAACTAACCTTTTAAGGAAACATCGTATGCCATTTATAAAAATTAAATTTGTAATTAAATTTATAATTTAATTTATATATTTGATTAGTGCTCTCTTAATGTATGCTGTAAGGAGGATGCATAAGGAATATTACCTAAGCCTGGCATTAGCAGGTAATTTCAGCCCACTTGCTAACTGAATAATTACTGAACAAAACCAAATTTATATAATTGTGATCTAGCAACTTTTGTACCCAGTTGTTCATTACAATAATATAATTTCTAACAATAGCTTGACGAGATGTAATTTGCAAAATAATAACGAAATAAAATCAACGAAACGTAAACGTAAACCCTATAATGAAAGTTTATTTCAGTAACACTTCAAATCTTAACGCATTAAGTCTTAACTAGTTACTTTTCCTCTTGGTAATAATGGTAATTCATTATACTTTATTTAAGCTAACATTTATATAATTCCAAAAAATTTTTGTTTGGACAACTTTGATAATATCAAACGGGGGCATACCAAAACAGCGAAGGACCAAAATATCGAAGCCTGTAAAACCAAAATATCTAATACCCTGTACCAAATTCTCTTGAGCAACATTGGCTTTAAATACACCCTCAGCAGGAAAACAAAACCACCTCATATTGGAGATGCTATAAGCAAGCTAAACCTAATGTCTGCCCTGGGACTGTCCGGCAGAAAGGAGAAATATACTTAAATACGTGGAGGAACAGTGGATCAGGAGCACCACGTTTCCACCTGTTTCGTGNAATGTCTGCCCTGGGACTGTCCGGCAGAAAGGAGAAATATACTTAAATACGTGGAGGAACAGTGGATCAGGAGCACCACGTTTCCACCTGTTTCGTGGTCATGTTACAGAAAATTTGTGCGAACCAATAACGACTGCGAAAGTTGGCATAGTCGCCTCAACAGGAAAGCAGAAACATCGGGCTTAAATCTATATAAACTTGTTGATTTGCTTCATAGAGAAAGTCTTCAAACCACCCTGACATTGAAACTGTTGACTGACAAAAATGAACAGGGTTGGCAAGAAGATATTTTGTCACTACCAACAAATGTTGCATGAAGCATGGACTGACTATTAAAATGCCACTATTGATATTCATGATTGGATGAAAATATGTAGCAGTTTCTATTCCAATAAATGATATTTCAAAGTTATTTTTGTTATAGGCCTTCGCTATTTTTATCTAAAAAGATATTTTGGTTTTAGACCTTCGCTATTTTGGTCACGCCTTTTAGATATTTTGGTCTGGATATAAAAAGGCCTTCGCTATTTTAGACCGATCCCGTTTTGCTCGCACACCTTTCGCTATTTTGGTATAGACCCATATCAAACACAACGAAACAGATTCTGAACTAATTAACAATGATAACTGTTGAAGCGATATAATACAACATCGTATCTGCACCGATACTGGCCAAATTCTTCGAACAATTAGAATCAGGCATCAAATTCATTCTTCCTTGCATCAAAAAGAGTGGATGCTTATGTTCTAAAATCGTATTAATATGGTATCTATTACATTATAAAATTTAATATCATCTTTGTCTTAGCAAGCATAAATCATTTCATTAGACGGTCAAACCTCTATCGATTGTGCCAAAGCCAGTCATAACGCAATATGACGTTAATATCTGAGATTCTCGTTCCATAATGCATTTCTCGGTAAACAGATTGGACTGACAGTTTTAGAAAATTTGATTGGTTTTGAGAGCCGCAGTAATCCGATGTCATTCTGAATACCACCCGTGAAACGAGGATTGTTGACGATATGAGAAACTTCAATGTTTTCAGCATCGGCGTCTTTAAATTTATTAGTCCCTACAGTTAAATCAGACTCCTTCTTATTTCTATTTGAAAACACAATTTAAGAACTTTGCATAATAAAACAGTTGCGTACTTTAACCTTAACTTAACCCTAACTTTTACCTTTATTTTATCAAGAACATAAATTACAAATATTAACGCCTTATGCTGGACGACCTTAAATTGGATATGGTGCAGTTTTTGGAGATAAGGTTTTCGAAATTTGTCGGCCTGCGGACAATGCCTACTCGCATTCAATCAAATGATTGTTGAAATGCGAAATTAAATTGGGAAAAATTATATACGTCGGTTTAAAAAGTAAATAAATCAACCTCCCAAACAGCATGTCAAACATGCAGCTTTTTTATCTAATCTCTAAGAAAATAAAATGACGCCGACTTTGAACAATATGCGGCAGTAAGTATCCATCTCTCTTTTTTGTAATGCTCTCTCCACACACATGACTGTGTTGATCAAGTATTTGAACGACCCAGGGCCAAGCATCAGGCTTTGCAGCATTTCCATTAATGATTTATGGCCCGAGTTCTTTATCATTAAAAGATCGATTTCCGCATTCCAATCGGAAAACATAAAATCAGAATGCAGAAAAAAACAAAAAACACCGACGATTCATGCCTCTGTCACAAAATATTACAAGAATTCATTCATTGCACCATCCCCAAATTTCCCGTTTTCATGTCATCTCGCACACGTGGTCATACCCTCTTTTTGGTTGAAAAAAAAAACATAAAAAAAAACAAAAGATCTTGTTCTCAAATCCCAAGAACAATATTTAAACTCCAAAATAGAAAAATGACTAAAAAACTGTAAAATATATCTCATTAACTCTTATTTCGTTATTAATCAACTTGTCTAATTTTTCTGCTGCACAACAAAAAAACTTCACTATTCGGGATGTCCCAGTCGCAATTCAATACCACAACCTTTTTGCACTTGCCGAATCTAATGTGGATACAAGTTTAAATGTGACTTGTTAAACAAAATAATTATAAAAAAGTTAAACGTCTTGTAAAATCTGTCCATGCTCGGTCTGTTATTTTTAAATGGCTCCTTGACATCATTTTTCAACACAATAGTCTCCAGGTCTTTCATCCCATAAGTATGTAATTTATCGTATTTTCCTATCATTCCAGAAATTTAAGACGTTTGAAGAAATTTAAGACTTTAGACAGCGATTTTGCTAATTTTGACGTAATGTCCTGTAATTGCACACTCAATTTTCTGAACAAATCCGATGGTTAAAAGTCTCTGAATAATCATTTAATCTGTGATTTTTAATTATTTATTTTATTGGCTTTGTGATCACTATCTTAATAAATAAAAAAAACCTTTGCAAAACATTTGTGTGTACACCTGGCTATAATTAGCTAAATAATTCTTGAAATCAATTAACGAGAATTTTGTTTGAAATTCAACATTGAATTTAAAGAGTGCAATCACATTATTTGATGTCGGCCGTTTGGATAAACGCCTGATAAGGCAGAGATGTTATAAATTTATTCGCATGTATTACCAAACATCTAACCTCGACTGTTTATTCCATCGTACATCGTGCACAAATGTTCTTAAGGGTTTGCCATATTATCTGAAACGTAGGCACTCAAATAACGTTTGTACTCTGGAGCTAAAAAATAAAATGAATTAATTATAAAAACAAAGCTTGAGTACAAGCGACATAAGAAAATGCCATCACTATTTAAATGCAATATCTTATCACTATGAGTATTAAAATAACATTTCATAGCCATTTCAGATTCATAGTAAGTATACCAAGGACACAGCAGAGATTGTAGTGACTTAGCAGCTATATAACTAAGCAGCAGTGCTCTTCTCATAAGAATAAACAAATATCCTAAGTTGTCAGTAAAACAGTAAATGACCTATTGCTTCATCGGGCTTGAAGAGCAACTCAATTTTGTAAACGAGAAAAGTTTTTGCGAGTAAAGATTTAGTAAATGAAAATGTATTTATTGCTAAAAATTGTTTTGGTTTTGCCAATTTTACATTTTAGATAAATTATCCAATGCTAAGTAATGTATGTAAAGTAAGTAATGCTTAATTAAATTCTACTTGATCATTCTGCCAGACAAAAGCATCATCGACAAAGTGACTCACATGAGAACAAAACTAAATTATCAATTAAATTAACATTGATTAAGCGACATTGATTTAGCAAAATTAGGAATTGAGTTGAAGTGCAAATGAACAGATATTTGCCCAGGTGAGCAAGCAAATACAAAAATGAAAGAATATTAAAATTATAAAAAAAAGTGGGTAGGACAGTTGGTTAATAATTATTTATTTATTTCAAAAGCGAAGAGAGAGAGGACAGAAGATGCCCTTAACCCGCTCACCTAATAAACATACGTGTGATTAAGAACATTTTTAACACTCTGCCCTGGAGCTTCAACAGGCATTTTCAGAGGATTTTCCTCCCATCTTCAAACGTTTCGGCCCTATGATTCTCCTTGTGTTTTCGGGGGCGGGCCCCACCCGGTGATCAGCTGGATGTCCCTGTCGGTTTTTAACATAGGGACTCAAATTTATCTTCGGCTATGAGAGGCTTTCGCTTGACTTATTAAGCCGGTCATTATTGTCTGGATTGGAGCAGCTCAAAAATGTTATTTTCAGCTATAAATAATACTTTTATTATTGGTTTTCTGTGACCACCATCACGTATTGGAGGGTTGGAATACATTGCTCTCAAACTTTCTTTCTTTTTTTAGAAGAGGAGCCCTAATCGACAGTGCATCAATATCTGCAGGTGTAAAATTTGAAAATCAATGCTTCTCGAAGTGGACTTTGTGGAATTTGTATGCTCAACTGTGATTCCAAATAATTTTTATAGATATTCTCCAGAACGCAAAACCACTTCAATGATGCACTTTTTATTTCAAAACAAAACCTTTCAATTAAATTTCTTTAATCTAGCATATATCTAAAATAATTTGAGATGTGTACGCAGTTTTCAAGGTCTGCAGATATTAGAAAATAAATGAGAAACAGCCAAATATATTTCGTTCTAATTAACAATGATAAGTGTTGTAATACGATATTGTCAAAAAAGATATTATTCCAATAAATTTCTGAAATATTCTGGCCATCACGTTAAATTGTTCTTGTTTCTCAAGAACTAGAGGATCACAGAAAAAATAATTAGATGGGTCATTTATTTATAACTAAGCAACAATTTGTACCTTTTTTAATAAAGCTTAAGTGATGATCGACTTTGGTTAGAAGAGTGTTGGTGCACTCTTCCTTATTTCTACCATATTCAAATAGTTCAACTATTGCTACCTGATACCAAGTTTCAAATTTGTCTCTGCATACCAGAGGACCGCCGCTATCACCCTGCAGAAACAAAAATATTATAATAATACTCTTGATTCATAAACATCGTTCATTCAAATTTAACCCAGCAGGCATTAATTCCATCTCTTGTCGGCACACTTCCGGCACAGATAAAGTTATTTTCCTTCAATGCTTTTAAGTAATTGATTTCAGTATCATCACCGATACTGGCCAAATTCTTCACGCAGACAGATTCAGGCATCAAATTCATTCTTGCTTGCATCAAAATAAGTGGATCCTTTCGTTCTAAAAGTTGTTGCATAGTGTCAGTTACATTACTAATAATTACAAGTTAATTAGCCTGTATGTTGTATAGGGTGCCAAAGAAATGTAACAGAAAAATTAAAATAAAACCTTCCCATATTCTTATTTCCAAATTGTTTTCTGTCTGACTCAAATGCGCAATTGAAAAACATTCATGAAGTTGTTTTAAATTTGCTGGCAATGCAACTGCAATGTTTGTTGGCCTATGGTAAACAATAACTTTATTCGTTAGCTTGTCCGACTCAACAAGGCATGTTTCATTATCAACTTACATTTATTTAGCAAATTATTTAAAGGAAACCCGCAATGTGTGATAACTGAGTGTGAATTCTCATTTACTTGCTTATGCTTATACTTTACTTGCTTTATACTTTTAATTATTGATGTTGTTAGTGTTGAAGGACATAATTCAATTTGTGTGATTTGACACCATGGAAGCAATACTATCAATAATATCATCAGATAAGACTAGTACAAGGAATGTCAAGGATGTCCTCACATATTCTAAATAAAAATTATCTCCAATAGCTCAAAGTTGTTGCTTATTTCAGTGCAGTCAACAACACTTGGCGACATAATTACAGGTCCTTCGAGACTTATCTGAGGCCACGACGACGGATGCCTTCGTTCTGAAGGAGCTGACGGTGCCGCAGCAGGACAGGCTCATTCATAGTAATGCGCTCAAAGCAGACAGGTATGCAGACCTGTCGATGGACCTGGAAGCGAAAGGATACAGGTCAGACCTCTTCCCCAATGGGTAATCCCCATCGAGGTTGGCGCAAGGGGCATAATCGGTAGGTCAACTTACGCTTTCCTCACGAAGAAGTGGCATCATCCAGAATGATCCATCATCCAGCAGAAGTCTTCAGAGACCATTACAGGAAAGCCGGGGAAAGCCGTCGGTATGTAAATGATCCACCGAACGACGGGGCCAATTCCTTGGCCGAGAGAAACCGTATAGGCGGGAGAAATGGACATGGCTCGTAGATCACTATCAATTACGGACCAAACCATGATATCATAGAAGCCCGCTGCCAAGTCCCGAAAATCTCCGACTGCCGCTATAAAGAAATTATAAGCCCCATTTTGCATATATTAAGTACAAAATGTGAAGAAGCCATTGAGAGCTTTCATGGCCGTGTAGACAACTGAGATGGACGCGATCGACACATAAAAGCCAAAGAGAGCCTTTAGGCCTTTTAGGCGTGACATGAGGAAGCCAATGAGAGCTTTGAGAGCTTTTGGAATCGCTCCAGTCCTGGCGGAAGCGATCGGCGTAAAGCCAACGAGAGCCTCCCATATTAGACAATAGAACGTTGAGTCAAGATGAGTCAAGAAGATTAAAACCGATAGGGACATCCGGCTGATCACCGGATGCGGCCGCCCCCCGTAAACATAAGGAGAACCATAGGACGGAAACTTTTGAAGACGGGGGAAATTTCTCTGTCACACTTATATTAAAGGCTTTGGACACCTTGAAATTCTTTTTTATCATTAATGTAGGATGCTATGTCACTTTTAAACTATATTTTTTGTTTAATGTGAAAAAATAAATATGGATGAGTGAGAGCAATTAATTTTCAAACAATAATTTCATTGGCACTCTAACGTAATGTAGTCATTTAAGCTAGGGAATGTCAGACCTCTATTGACTGTACCGAAGCCAGTCATAATGCAATATTTAAATAATTTGAGTCTCTCTTTCGCCAGCATAGACTCTGGGAGACAGATTGGACTGACGGTTTTTGAAAACTTGATCGGTTTTGAGAGCCTTAAAAGTCCAATGTCATCATGAACATCCTCATACGAATAACTTGGATGATTGATGATATGGGTAACTTTAATGCTTTCCACATCGGCGTCATTAAATTTAGTAGTCCCCACTTTAACAATTAAATCAGATTCCTCTGCGTTTCTGTTTGATACATATCACAACGCATTTCAAGAACAGATTTAAGAGCAATTTTCAAACTTAAAAAGCTGTGCCAATGAATAAAATTAACAGAATTAAATAAATTTACGCCGACCTTGAACAGTGTGCGGCGGTAAGTATCATTCTATCATCTAAAATGGTCCCACCACACATATGTTTCCCTTTAACAAGTATTTGAACTTGCCAAGGCCAGGCGCCAAGTTTGGCGGCGGTACCACTAATTATGTATGGACTGACTTCCTCATCAGGAAATGAACGGGTTCCACATTGTGCTTTATCTAAATGGAAAACAGAAAAATCAAAATGCTTAAAAATCCTCCAAATTAAGAAAAACAATGTATCTTCACAAAAGGGAAAAGATCATTGATTAAACTATAATTGTAAAATTGATATTTTATTTAAATGATATTTTACATTTTTTTTATTTAAAATTGCTATTGTAGATCAACAAGCTTTACCTGTTGGCGGTTCATATGCACAACGCAAGTCCACATACACTTTGCAGGAGTCTCTGCAAATGTTGATAAAAGTCCACATGTGATGCATTAAAACTTTTAAAATTGTAAAACAAATTGCTAAACATCTTTTCAAATCTATCCAAGCTTGGTATGTTATTGATGAACGGCTCCTCATTTTTCAATGCGACGAACCAGTCACCTCTAGGGCGTGTACTCCAACTGAAAATATAGCCCGATGTCTGGAAATTTAACCAGTCGTTTTGATGCCTCAAAATGTATTCCATTCTAGCCTTTTAAAATCGGTTCTTCAATAATTCATAAAACAGTTTTTAATGAATTACACACTTTCCCGTGAGATAAAGGCACATGTCTTCTGCTTTTTGTTTGTTCCAGTTAATATTGCACACGAAATAATAGTCATATCCTTGGTATGTTGTTACTAAAATGTATTTGCCACCTAAATCGACTATGCCAACTGTAGTTAAGTAAAAACCATTTTATGATAAAATCAATTAATCATTCATTATAATAAAATTTAATAAATCAAAATACTAGCAATTATTTCAATTAAATTAATAATAAACGGAATTTGAAAATATTTTTTATTTCAATAATTATGATAAAAAGCTTTTATTCATACAACATTCTTCTTCGTCAGAATTATCACTGCAATCTTTGTAACCATTGCAATGCTTCATCTTCTCTATGCACTGTTTCTTCCTGACACACTCAAACTCCTCTTTTGAATTGCAATGTACCACTTGAACTTATTGAGTTAAAAATTGTTGTAAAAAGTTTGTTTTAAATTGATTTTTTTTTAAATATATTAAAGTGGTAATTGTTTACTGCAATTCTGTTCTTCATCTTCACCGTATTGGCAGTCGTTAATAAAATCACATAGCCATTCATTGGGAATGCATTGTCCATTTAAGCACTTGAAATACTCACTTGGACATGCTTGAAAACATAATGCAATTATGTTTAACGCGAGGTTGTATACTATTTTACTGAAGATTTGGAGTTATCCAATTAACAATTAATTAAATATCAATAAATAATAATTACTAAAATTAATAATCAATAAAATTGATTAAAATTAACTTAATAATAAATAATTAAGTGACATAATCCCTATTATTATGGGCCCGCAGGATGGCCGAATGGGTTGCGTTCCTGCATGCGGTCGTAATAGCTACAGTCGTAATGTGTCGTGTTCGCAACCCAGCCTGCACCGCCAGGGAGCGCCCTCGGGTAGGGGCGCTATATAAATGGTAGATCGANGAATGGGTTGCGTTCCTGCATGCGGTCGTAATAGCTACAGTCGTAATGTGTCGTGTTCGCAACCCAGCCTGCACCGCCAGGGAGCGCCCTCGGGTAGGGGCGCTATATAAATGGTAGATCGATTAAAAAGTGCCATCACATCCCATTGGGATACAAAAGGCACTCAAAATATCGGCTAAATACAAATATGAATTTGATAAATTTTAAAAAAGCATCGGAAATAAATGTGCATATAACACAAAAACTAAGTTAAATAAAATTAAGACAAACTAACTGCAATTTAGTTCATCAATCCCATTTGGGCAATCTCTAACTTTATCGCATAATTTTGTCTTTGGAATACAAAAAAATTTTGAAAATACATCACATCTAACTTCATCATCTTTGCATAAATTTGATCGTTGATTCACATCTTCAAAGGCAAGTGTATTTAAAAGTAGTTAAATAGTGTTTATAACTTAAGTATTTATCTTATTATTAACAATTAATTAAATAATTCTTTGTAAAGAAAAGATTGCAGAAGGGCGGTTATCACAACCATCTTGCGGTGTGATAAGGTAATTACACTTCTTATAAGTAACTTTTCATAGCAAGGATTAGACAAGAAATATCAAATATGAGCTCATTTAATTAAAGTATTTCATCCAAATTATCATAGAATCTTAATAGATTAATAAGTCAACCAAACCGGTGGGAAGCTCATCAATGTTTGAGAGATTGGCTATGACAGTCACTTCACAAAGTAGCAAAGCATTTACATGGGTACCATTGTATTTCTCAATACTTACATGGTCACCTTGTGGGTTAGGTTTCACACACAGTACATCAATATAGCTTTCTATTTAAAAGAAAATATTTAGCAATTGGACTTTAGAATCTTAAAGACAGTTTGTATGTTAAATTAAAGTCATGCAATTGGCTTATTTGTCTAATAAGATGGAGAGTAATAAAGAAAATGTTAATGTTATTTTATATGTTATTTATATGTTATTTTTAAATATTAACATATTTAATTTAGCAGGTATATTACCTAATTGAATAGAAGCGTCTTCGCCAACATCTGCGCAAATGTATTTTTCATAGATTGAGTGGTCATCTGTTACGTATATTTTGATGTAAATCTGGTCCTCGGTAACTAGAAAATTTGATTTAATTAATCGAACGGCACTACAGCAAAATGCAATGATTTTCATAAAACATAAAATCAAAATGTTTAACAGAAAAATAAACCTGATGTATTTTGGTTAAAATTTATTATTATCCTGTGAATGTAAAAGTAGTCGTCAAGCCATATACGCCACCAAGCCGGCTCACGAACATTCATAATTCTGGCACAAGTGTCATTATTACCATCCACTGCTTGTTCTGGCACTTTGTGGCCATAACCTTTCCCAGGCATTGTTGAATCTCTTTGAAATGATACGATAGCTGAAATATATAGATTTAGAATATGAACGCTCATTTCTATTGATATTTTAATTAAATATACGGTTTTAAAATAAAATTGGTTCTAATACTAAATATTAAGCAGGATTTGGAATTTGCGAGAGTTTTTAAAATTATTTATAAACAATTGTGCTTGCCAAAGAAATTAAGTAAAACACTTACCCAATCCTGTAGCATATAATTTCACTTCGCAGAGCATCAATGGATGGAAATAATGTCCGTACTTCTTTATCGTTATAAATCTACCAGATATTGGCTTATCGCAAAGAAGCGTAACTGCCTCACTTGTAAAATATGTGACTTTAGTTCCTATAATTTAATGTTGAGTAAAGTGAATGAGCGACAGCCTCATTTGACTGCTAAATATTGAAGGTATTTATAATACACTTATTTTCAAAATTTTCATATGAATAAAAGTCAAGTCTATTTAGTGATGATAATTAGGTTAGACAAAAGCATCGTATTTCTAGCAATCGGCGTGATTTATTTTTGTTTCTGGCCAATTACAGCACATAATTAGAAGCATGCATGACCAGTAATTAGCATTGGCTTTTAAAGCACTAAAATAAAATAACTTCTGTTGTGGTTCAAGGTTTTAATAAAATGTTTTTCTTCTACGATAATTAAAAATAACAACTTAAGGGTAACTTAAATTCTAAAGATATGTCTTGGGCCATAACATTTAATGGATTCTAATTTTAAAGTTTCAGATAATGATGGACTTGAATATGATTAAATTATAATTATAATTATTAATTAAATGCTTCTTGAAAAATGTTATTGAAATTTTGTTGATAATGGAAATTGAACTCATTAGTGCAATCGCATTACTTGATGTAAACAGATTGGATAGACGTATGGTTGAGGTTCTGAATGCAATGACACCTGTAAAATGTTGTATTAGCCTGCATTTCTGTAAGTACCCTTACGAAGGACCTTTATGAAAATAGCTTAATGATAAAGTCTCTATGATGCTAAGCATATTGGCCCTTTAAAATTTGATTAAAATTACAATGCTAATGAATTTCTTAATGAGTGAATGTGCCATTATATTTTATTCTATTACTTATTATAATTGACATGACAATTACCTCTTACCTGTTCACTCAGCAAACGAGAAAATTTAACCGAAAGGAAAGATGTAAAGTTGTCATCATTGTTGAAGCACGTGAATTGGCTATGGTTTTGGTTGAAATTCGGATTGGTTATGGATATTAGGGATAGAGGTCCAAATTTTGATTACACGATTAGTTAAAACTTATTTAGTCTCTTGATCCAAAGTTGGATCTAAATTTAAACTGATGATATTGTAATAAACGACGGGGCTTAATTTATGCTGAGTTTATTATTAGGATTATTCAGCAAATATTCAGTTATCAACTGAGTGGTATTAACTGTAAATACCACGCTTACGTAATAATCAGTTATTGCGTAACGATCAGTTGCGTGATTATTTGCTGAATAGAAATGTGGGCTTCGAGATTCTCTGAGATAATGTGTGTTCTTTTGTGATCTTGCATGATCGCCGTGGAACAAAAAGATAGTGAATATAACGAAAATTAATTAAACATAAACACAACTACAAAAATTAATTAATGGCATTTTTCAGGGTTATAACATTATAGTAGATAGAGAATTAGCGAGATGAATATAGCTAACGAGGTCTGCTGATATTAGGTTATTGATTATCCCCTACAATAAGCAGAGATCAGCTATTAGACGGCGATGTTCGAGTGGTTATTCTCGTATATTATCAAATAGTCTCACCTTGTTTATTTGATCCACCATGCATTGTGCACAAATTATCCTCAGTAATTGTGTCATTTGATGAAATGTACGCGATCAAATAACGCTTAAAATCTGGAGCTATAAATTAAGCGAATTAATGACAAAAATGAAAAGTAATTTACGCATGTGATCCAACAAAATATGGCAAACTACCAATCAATTCATGTGGCTTGAAGAATATCACAATTTTGTAAATGAGATAAGGGTATCGGATTACCAACTTCCACCAAGCATGTTCAGTTTTGTTTACCCCTGCGACCAATGAACATGAATGTTTCTTTCCATCGACTGCCAACTCGGGATTTTGAGATACCAACGTCCTACTTTGATATGCTTTAACATCGGTTAAATATCGCACTAAAATTATATCATTTAAAAACCATTCAACAGCTATTAATTATAATATAATATTAAAAGTTAAAATTTAGCATTGTTGTTGAATAAAAAATTAAATCAAATGACTCAAAAAATACGATAGGTCCACATAATTTTTGAAATATAGAATTGGTAGCATTAATAATAAATAATTACAAAAGCTGCAAACCTTCATAACACGATGAAGTTCTGACAAATAGAAACACAACGTAAAATGTTGCTAGCTTCATAATTGAAACAAATTTGAATTGAAACAATAATAAGTTCAATATTTAAAATGTATTTAGACTCATTTATCTGCCCCTAATCACCTTAGATAAGCCAGCCAATTTGAATCGTTTAAACAACATAAATCAATATTTATTCATTAGTAAGCGATATTTCTTTGGCCTTACGTTTAATTATGTCTTTATTCAACAATATCTTAAATACAAACATTAAAGCCACAAAGAAACAAAATAAAACACGTCAAATGTTAGCTTTAAGGAAGCGTAAGCTTCCGTCATCAGACTGACCCTCATTATCAAATTACTAGTTGGCGCCGTCAAATGTAATAAAATAAAAACAAATGAACCATTTAAAGAATGCCACGCAATATCTACAATTTGTAAGCTTTTTTAAATAACAGTTTAAGAATATTGATGAGGCAAGCTTGAAGATGATTTTTCATTGGTGAGAGAATTGAAGAATATAATCTTGGACCATAACATTGAATGGAGAAGAATTTGGTGGTAGACTTACAAAATGAAAGGCTATAATTTATATTTTTACCCAACATGGCTCGGGATCACCACGGGACTATGATAGTACAATACGACAAGTGCTCAATTCATCAAATCTATTGGAGGATCAAACCTTTGGTCAAAGAACAAAAACGTAATTACGTTATTTCGATACAACCATTCCTCTTTTGACATCAGCATAGAAGGCCTCAGGTTGTCCCCTGATTCTGACCAACCACTTGTTGCTTCCTCTTTTCTCGTTGATTTCTTTAACTTTACCTATAAGTAGCTCTTTGAATTCTTTTCTGTCTTACTTAAATAAATCTTGACTCAGGATTATTTTCCTGAATTGTTCACTTTCTCTCAATTTGTTGCTGTTATCCAGAATCAATGTCTTGGTCATTAAGTTTTCAAATTTGATCAACGAGGTTTTGGTTTTGGTTTTGAAGAATCTTCAACTTTTATGTTAATTCTTATCATTTCTAAATATCTTGGGGAGAGCATTATAATCATAAGGTTATTGTTTTAAAGAGTTACGCTAGTAGACGATAAAAATGGTAATAAAAAAGCAATGCGTTTACTAAGCTTTTGTAAAATGTTTAACGTATCTAAATGAGAACGATAAGTTGAGGCCCACACAATGTTGCAGTATTTTGCCCATTTTGCATTTTAAATAATTACCCAATGCTATGTTTCTTTACTTAAATTCCATTTAACCGTTCTGCCAGATGATGATTTGCTGCCCGTCACTTATTCACGGTTTTCCTCGAGTTGGCCAGGTTGCCTGCGGGTATACCTAGTCTCCCGCTTTGTTCAACTGAGGTGTTTTTTGAAATTTCTGGAACATACTGCTAAAACACGAACGTTGATTAATTTAATTTTTGTGATTTTGTTTTTTATTTTGTGCAATTTATGGAATTACAAAGGATATTGTATGGAACACACTCACTTAATGAATTTATATTGCTATCAACTATTACATTATTATTCATATCGAATTATTAATTAATATTAATTTATTACACTTCATAAACAGTTTATTATTCTGTTCCCCCATTAGTGGAAACATCGTATCATTCGGGCGGCATTTGAGTGTCATCGGATTTTTTTTTTTAACAAAATCGAATTTTAGTTTAAGTTTTAAGTACGCATAAGACGACCTCAAGAAATTAATAAATAAATAAATTATTTGGTTGGGTCTTGTTAAAACGTAATGACAAGGCTTTACCTTAATGAAACGAGCGGAAGTGGGAGCCTGTCATCCTAATATTTCTACTTGCAAAATTGCATGTCTCCACAATTTCAAATTAGGAATGCATAATAGAACTTCTAGTAAATGAATCTTCTGAGAAGTGTGTAAGATTTTCGAAGTCTGATATTAGATCAAAATCAGAAACAGACAAATATATTTCGTTCTAATTAACAATGATAAGTATTGTAATATGATATTGTCAAAATCGGAATTATGCCCATAAACGTCTGAAATACTCTGGCCATCTCGTTAAATTTTTCTTTACTGTCAAGAACTTTCAAGAGGATCACATACAAAAATTAATTATATGGGTCAGTTATTTATAGTTAAACAACAATACCTACCTAAGTTAATGTAGTGTAAGGAAGGATCGATTTTCGTTAGAATGCTATTAGTGCACTCTTCTTGGAGTTTACCACGTTCAAATAATTCCAATATTGCAACCTGATACCAAACATTAAACTTGTTTTTGCAAACCAGAGGACCGCCATTATCACCCTGCAAAAACATTATTTATTTACTCTTTGCTCAGAAAAAAAAGTAATTCAATTTTAACCCAGCAAGCATTAATTCCATCTCTTGTTGGCACACTTCCGACACAGATCAAATTATTATCCTTCAATGCTTTTAAGTAATTGTCTTCAGTATCACCACCAATATCGGCCAAATTCTTTGCGCACTCAGAATTTGTCATTAAATTAGCTCTTCCTTGCATCAAATATTCTGGCAAAATGCGATCTAAAATTGAGTTATATAGTGTTAGTTATATCTTGAAAATACAAATAATATAATAATATAATAGTCTTCATGTTTTCAAGGGTGTCAAAAATTCTTGAAAATAATTCATATAAAATTTTTACATTCTAAAAGTTCTTCATCTGACATTAACGTGCAGTAGTAAAAGAAAAATCAAGAAATTATTTTAAAATTTACTGACAACACGAAACTGAAAACCTATGATCAATGCATTAAGTGAAAACATTTTTGGGGAGTTTCTTTGATTCTGATGTCTCTGGCATGGAGACGTTTTATCGTAACTTTAAAGAGCTAATAATTAATAATAATAATAAATAATAATATGCCATGTTACGTTCAACGCAGCGGTCCAGTTAAAGATCGAGTGCCCAGATGGCAGATGGCGGATACCTATGGTAGTTGTCCGAAGGTTGGGAGTGCGTCACGTCTTCACATGTCCATTTCCAAATAGTCCTATTTGGAAAAGCCACGTGGAACAGCTGAGGCCCCAGCCTAAGCTCGCATTCGTATGAGAAGGATTCAGGTTTTCAACGTCTTACTTCGCATGCCAACAAGAATTCAACTTTACAACCACCGGTCCAGGTGCGACCCAGAGACAGGCCCAGAGGACGAAGAAAGTTCTCACTTCCTGATCCTCGTCTAAATATCATTTCGATGACACTTTCTCGAAGATCGGAGCGTTTTGCCAAAAAAGCTTGACGTGACTTATTTTCACGTTGTACATTGAGTTAGCGACTGTCCTGCATTGTTGAATTTAGTGCAGTTAACCAGTTAGCCTGTCGCATCATCAGTGGCATATATTAACTTAAGATCATTGTATTAAATGAAAACAATTTCGGGGAGTTTCTTTGATTCTGATATCTCTGGCAAGGAGACGGTTGAGGTGAGAGCATCTACGCCAAATGCTGGTAGATATGACCCGAGTAAATTCGATAGATGAGAGCATTTGTCTTGCATGCTTGTCACACTTCGTTTCGCCAAGAGATTTTTTTTTTAATGTCATGCTTATTGAAATAGACTTAATGAAGCAAAGTCATGGCAACCGCTGCTGCGGCATGAATGAACATTACGGTCTTAGTCATGCTATCTGAAATTTGTCAACGATCCTCAATTTGTCATTACAAACCAAGAAGGAAGAAAATTCAATATCTGCTACAGATTATTGTAAGTCAACGTCACCAGTCTCCTGTAAAATGATGTCTGAGAAAAAGATTAGCAAATCTCAAGACACATTTGAGAAAGTAACATCTTACAGTTTGTGGGGAGTTGGATAAAGGAGATTAAAAAGATAAGGAATCAGTCTCAGATCAGACGTTGGATTTCATAGTCAAACCAAAGAAGCAAACACAAGAAATCACTGCCTTGTTGAGTTTTTGGCTGGAAATGAATTGCCAGTGAACGCGTTTAGCTTACCCAAAGTTTCAAAGTTCTGCAGCTCCATTGATTCGCACATGATAATTAAAAGCTAACAAGTAAAACTATAACTAAACATATGAAAATTTAAAACTACATTTAAATAAAAATTAAAAAGTCCGAAATTTTAAAACTCTAACTAAAACTGAATGATCATAACTACAACTAACAAAAACGGAACTAAAATAACTCTGCAGTGACTAAAATGACACATTTATGAGCTGCGCACAACATATCAAGAATGGTATGTCACCTGTAAACAATATTTTTGTGCCTTGAGCGCTTTTGTAAATATGAAAATATAAATATAAGTAAGAGCGGTTAATTTGGAAACAATAATTTTATTGGCACACTAATACATTCGAGTCACTGATATCAAGGAATGACAGACCTCTATTCATTGTACCAAAGCCAGTCATAACGCAATATCGAAATGATTTCAGATTCTCTTCCTTCAATGTAGTCTTAGGTAGACATATAGGAGCGACGGTTTTTGAAAATTTGATGGGTTTTGAGAGTCTTAATAATCCGATGTCGTTTTTAAAGCCAACATTATCAGGATGATTGATGATGTGGGTAACTCCAATGCTTTCCACATCGGGGCCCTCAAATTTAATAGAACCCACCTTAACAGTTAATTCAGATTCCGTCTTTTTTCTGTTTGAAAACATATTGTAACGCACTATAACAATTGATTTAATAGTAGTATGCATATTTAAAAACCTCTGTTTATGTTAAGTTAAAAGTGATTAAATAATAATAATAACAATAATAATAATAATATTTTATAACAAGCTTGAACATCGGGGACGCTCAAAAAGTAAATAACATATTCATTAATGCTGGAAGGCACAGGAATGGGTGTGGAACAGTTTTATGATGAAGGTTAAGTTGACAGTACTCTGTCTACCACTCAATCAGTCGATTGTTGAAACACATAATATAAATATAACGTTTCAATGATCGTGCCAATGATCTTTGATTTTTGAATCTTAACAGAATTAAATAAATTGACGCCGACCTTGAACAGTGTGCGGCAGTAAGTATCCATCTGTCATCTATAATGGTTCCTCCACACTTATGTCTCCCTTCAAAAAGTATTTCAACTTGCCAAGGCCAGGCACCGACTTTGGCAATGTTTCCATTGAGGATGTAAGGACCGAGTTTCTCATCAGGCAATCCACGGGTGCCACATTGTGTTTGACCTATTAGAAATGCATAAAAATCTGAATTCATAAAAAAAACTCTAAAGAAATAAAGTCAACTATTCCAATTTTTTATTGTACAACAATTTATACTGTACGTAAAGATTTACCTCTAAGGGCTTCAAAATCACAAGTCAATTCCACAAATTGCTCGCAAGAGTAACTGAAAATGTCGATTATGTCTACATGTGATGTATTAAGACCTTATTTAAATTATAAAAAAAAAAGTTAAACGTTATTTCAAATCTGTTCAAGCTTGGTATGCTTTTGTCAAATGGTTCGTCATTTTTCAATTCGATGACCTTGTTAGTATTCCAAGAAGGAGTGAAAACACGAAATGCGCCCAGATCTCTAGAAATGAAAGTTGCCATGTAATACTTCAAAATGTATCAATTCTAGCATTTTAAGTCTGTTATTAAATTTATTATTAAATAAAACAAATGCCTATGCAATACCTTCCTGTAAGGTAATGGCACATGTCAATTGCTTTCTGAGTATTCCAGTTAGTTTTACACACGTAATAACCATCAGATCCACGGTATGTTGTTATTAAAACATACCCCGGATTATCATCACTAATAACTCTCACATCAACTGAAAAAAGTAAAAACCATTTTTTTTAAATAAAATAAATTTTCCTTAAAATAAAATGTAACATGTAAAATGCAAATAATTATTTTAATTAATCTAATAAGGAACAGAAATTTTAAAAAAACTCTTTATTTTAGTATTTCATAAACTGAAAAGCTTTTATTCTTACAACAGTCTTCTTCGTCAGAATTATCACTACAATCTTTGTTACCATCGCAATGCTTCTTCTTATCTATGCACTGTTTCTCCCTGACACAGTCAAACTCCTCTTTAAGACAAAGGATGTCTGAAATTTGTTGATTAAAAAGGTTGTCGTGAACATTTGTGTTTATTTTTTTTTATTGGGGCATTCCATGTCAAATCAACACAACATCCGATATCACTGCCTTGGATTTTGCTGAAATTAGGCACAGTTGTGATGACGAGTATGTTAAAAAATAAAATTTTTGATTTTTTTTATTAATGTGTCAGAAATATTGATCGTTGAACTGTTCTTATTATTTCTCTTTTATTTTAAAATATATTAAAGCTTTATATTGCTTACTGCAATTCTGTTCTTCATCTTCACCAAATTGGCAATCCTTAACATTGTCACATAACCATTCACCAGGAATGCAGAGTCCATCTAAACATTTGAAATCGCCTTTTTGACATGCTAGGAAATGTAACAAATTTATCACTAGCAGAAGGGTGTTCTAAAGAATAATATTGATTATAAACATACTTAATATATCATTTCTCTGGGTTTTTTGAATTTTCTTTTCAGTTTTGCTTAGTCAAATAGAAGAGGTGTTACGTTTTGTATTATAACGTAAAGTAATATCGAGTAACGTCCAACAAAAGAGGGTTTAGTTAAGAACGTTTATTCGCCTGACCCCAACAACTACTATACAACTACTAGGACAAAGGAAACAATGAACGAGGTCGGAACCGCGAAGTGGGCGTGGCCCTAAATATCAAACATAGATATTATAACATGCACTTGTCTCCACAACAAAAGGTAAACTTCTTTTGCCTACTGCACGTGAAGGAATCCTACCAGGGGGGGATCCTTAACTTAGTCATTTTCATTGACTCCTTGAGTTCTCTAATGAACTTGGAAGAAAGCAACAATGCCTATAACGACCCCGATGTTTACAGAATTCTTTCTACTATTTCAGGGCTTCAAGAAAAAGGCAAAGAAGTCTGGGTACCTGCCCATGTTGAAATTCCTGGAAATGACCAAGCGGACGCCTTGGCAAAAGCTGCTACAACCAAGGATACAACTGAGTGCTGGATTCCGGCATCAATCAAGGACGTAAAGAGGATCATCGACCAAAATGTCCTGCAACAATGGCAGACCAGATGGGAAGACAAAGAAGAGAAGCACTCTAAGCTAGTGGAGAAAAGAATGTCGGTGAAGAGCAAATTCCAATTTGCCATGAGGAAGAAGGAGACTTTGATCTCTAAACTCCTTCTTGGAAAATGCGCTCTAAATCGACACCTCTTTAAGATGAGGCGTCACGCAGACGGTAAATGCCAAACCTGTCCTCAGGAAGATGAGACTGTCCAGCACTTCCTAATGGAATGGCCGGCCCAATCAAGCCTGAGAAGAGCAATAAGGGACAAAATAAATCCACTGGAGTTGAGTTCCATGCTTAGTAATACTGCTAGTGTGGAATTAATATACCAGTGGATTTATAAAAACTGCCGAAATCTGATTTGACCATCTATCACATTATGAACTTTTGTTGTTGTCTTTGTTGTGGCTTTTACCTTCTGTCGTCTTCGTTGTTGTCCTACTCATCACGTTATGCTGAGGACATTAATAAAATACTACTACTACTTTTTTACAGGTATTTTCACTCGAACTGGGAATTCCTTTTGAAATACATTTGTCATGCTTGTGTCCGCTCAATGCAAATGATTTTATAGATTATTGGCAAGACCTTATTAGAGGACCTTCGGCTAAAAATGGTCTAACTCATCAGGAAGCAAGCATCTAAATAATGGTGCAGCTCATACGCAAGAAAGTTGTGACAATAATATGACTGAAATTAATTCCATTTTCAAATTTATTTTCAGGATCCTGGTCCGCACAGGCTATGGCCCTCACGGACGCTCCTTATTGAAATCAGGAGAAACAAGAAGAAAAACGAACATTAATAATTAATAAGCAATATTAATCTCGTCCGCAACCTGCCCTTCCAACGTCTCACCCAGGTCTCACCCAGGAAATTTCCCTTCAACCGACTTATGCTTCCAAAGCTCGGCCTTCTTGGAGAAGCCTCGTCGGACTTCTTTGGAGTCACAAACATATGCGTCATCGTCATGTCAAAGAACACTGAACTGGCCAGGATAACCTTGAGTGCTTAAAACACCCCAGAAGTCGTTTTCTTCCAAAATAGGACTTCAGTTCATGGCAACATCACTGCTTATTTTAAAAATAATTTTTCCAATGGAGGTCCCATTCTATGAGGTTCGGTTAAATATTTCTAGTATTTGCGGATGAATCATTTTTATGGTTTGAAGGTAAATTGATTTTAAAAAATAGAATAAAATAACAATTGTCAATTTGATAATTTTTAAACAAAATTTCGGAAATAAATTTGTAAATAACAAAAAGATAAGTAAAATAAAATTTAAGCAAACTAACTGCAATTCACTTCATCTATCCCATTTGGACAATCCCTAATATTATCGCAAAGTTTTGTGTTTGGAAGACAAAAAAATCTTGAAACAATATCACATCTTACATCGTCAGGGTTGCATAAATATGCAAATTCACCTTTGAATATTTAAATACCAGATGTATTACAAAGCAATTGTATTGGTTTTGTAATTTAAATAATTATTTTATTTCATTAATCAGCAAAATAATTGATCAAGTACTTAATGGCAGTTATCATAATCATGCTATGGTTGAATTATTAATTATTTATACTAGTTTTAAACAAACCTTTTTAAGCAAGAATTAGACAAGAATGATCAGTTATGAAAGCATATAATTAAATTATTTTAAGAAAATTTTCATAATTTTATAGATTTTGTAAATTTTATAGATTAATCAATCAACTAAACCGGGAAGCTGATTTTCATCATCTTTTGAGAGATTGGCTATGACAGTTACTTCGCAGAGAATCAAAGCATGAATGTAAGTTCCTCGGTATTTCTCAATAGATACAATTTTGCCCAGTGGGTTAGGTTTTGCACACAGTACATCAATATAGCTATCTACGTAAAAGAAGATATTTAGCAATTGAACACGACAATTTTAAAACCGTTTATATGTTCAATTAAAGTCTGCAATTGGTCTACAGAATGATTAAGAAATTGTCAATGAACCCTGGCTTTTACATTTAATTAGAGTTTATTCAGAAAGTTTATTACCTGATTTACTAGTTGCATTTTCTTCAACATCTGCACAAACATTTTGTTTATAGTTATCGTCATCATTTGAAACGTATATCAAGAAAAAAATGTGGTCTTCGGTAACTAAAAATTGATTGAAATTGAAATTGATTGCCTTTATAAAAAGGCAATTACAAGAAAATGTAATGATTTCCATGACATACATATTTAACTGAAAAATAAACCTGCAGCAGTTTGCTTAAAATTTATTATTATCCTGTAAATGTAAAACTCCTCGCCAAGTAAAACACGCCACCAAGCCGGTTCACCATGTGTATAAACTCTGATGCATGACTTATTGTTGCCGTCCACTGCGTTAAGTAGTTTTGTATCTGAATCAAACATCCCAGGCTGTTCTGTAGCTTTGCGAAGTGATACAGTCACTGAAATATTTAGAATAACAATTGAAACGCTTATTTTTTAAGCAAATTAAATTAAATTCATAGTTCTAAAATAAAGTTGGCTGGAATTATAAATATAATTAACTAGGATTTGGATTTAGCAAGAGTTTTGAAAATTATTTATAAACAAATATGTTTGCCAAAGAAATGAGGTAAAACACTTACTCAATCCTGTTGCAAATACTTTCACCTCGCAGAACATCATTGGATGGAAAAAATTTCCATATTTCTTTATCGTTATAATTTTACCAGATATTGGCTCATCGCAAAGAAGCGTTACAAACTCATTCACAAATTCTGTTGTGAAAGTTAATGGAATGAGTTGGTTATTGTTCCTAAGGATTTCTACTTCCCATTAACCATATTTATTTTATGATAATTTGTAGATTAAAAACTCAATCTCTTGAAAGAAGAATTAACGGACAAATTGGCAAGCTATTAAGGCTCCTGGTATTTTTAGGAGGGGTTGGAATGGTAAAATTCAATTTTGATTACAAATGCTTCTTTTATTGCAATTTTTTTTTATTTTTTACCAACTAACCGATAAATTATTATTGCTTGTTTAATTAATGATATTAAATAGACAAAATCATCATATTCTCAGCGATTATCGCGATTTACAATGGAGAGCATATAGCCAATCACGATAGAGCACGGAAACAGGAAGTGATACAGAAAGGCAGAGGGTGCTCCGAAAAACGATTATTTCTTTGTTGAACAAGCTTGACGAGGAAACAGGATATTCGATAAAAGTAGAACTTTCAAAAATCTTAACTATTTCAAGTTCTGAACTACATTAAATATTGTCCAAGAAACTTATTGTATCTTCATAATAATAATTCTGATGAAAGATGCAATCGTAACAAGATGTTCAATCAAGAACTAAAAGAGGCAAGATAATTTTTAATCGTCTACAAAACCCAGCGAAATATAAGTGCAATTCGTAGGAGTTTTTAAACAATTGAGAAGCTTAAAAGAAATGTAATTTTAACGCAGTTTTAGAAAATTTAGACTACATTCATTCTTATTAAGCAAATTATAATTATTATTAATTAAGTGGTTATTGAAAAAAGGTGTCAAGATATTGTTGATATTACAAATTAAATTCATAAAGTACAATCGCATTACTTGAGGTAAACAGATTGGATAAACGTATGATAAGGCTGCTTGATCTTTAGCCCAGCTCATTTGTAATTATCCGATCTCTTGAGTGCCTTGTGTATCCGAATAGGATGTGGAGACACTTTTTAATCGTTCTACCATTTACATAACGCCCCTATCCCACGTCTTTCCCTAGCAGTGCAGGCTGGGTTGCGAACATGACACATTACGACCTACATCATTATCGCCGCTTGCAGGAACGCAACCCATTCGGGCACCATTCGTCATTTCCTAGATCGAAGTCACAGCCGAAGCTCTCTCCGAGATCGAAGCTCGAGCATCTTCATTCCTGCATTCTTTATATTAATATGTCATCTAACCCCAACTTAGCCAGCCGTTCTATGCTACTCCAGAGAATGAGTACTTGGCATGCAACGCTATCTTAGAAGCTGCTGAATGCGACATCAGTTGTCAAGCGTTGATTCGAAGCCTAGCCGTCACTTCTACAAACCCTTAATAAAACGTCTAATAAAAAAAGCCTCTCTGATGCTTTGTATTTAAGTAATTTAGTTACATTTACAATTTCGACGCTGATTTTCTTGTCAAATAAAGACATAAAGCGCTTCCTTAATGCTGACCCTTGAGATATATTATTTGAGTTTCCTTTGTGGCTTTAATGCTTGCGTTTAAGGTATTTTGTTGAATAAAATTTGTCCAAATTCGAAAAAAAAAACAAAAAAAAAAACAAAACATGGACTTTGTTGTAACAACGCATTACAGTACATGGACTGTACTGGTATCGTTTATAAGGAGTTATTTGCAGAGCTCTAGGTTCTATTATTATTACAACGTTGTCGTGTTGTCTTGTAACAAATACATGTCGAAATAAAGTTCATTTCTATTTCTTTTCAAGTCGAGATAAATAATAAAGACCCAACAGATCTCATCCTCATCCTGCATCCTTATATTTCGGACTTTATCCGAAGCGATCAAACCACCATGCAATTAAACATGAGTGAAATGTTTTAAGTGAAATGTTCTATAATTTATATCATAAATATCTAGGTTGATGTGATGATGTCATTTATTTATTCTCGTATGTTATCAAATCTAACCTGGTTTAACTGATCCTCGGTACATCGTGCATAAATTATTCTCTGGATTTTCCTCATTATCTGAGACGTACGCACTCAAATAACGCCAATAATGTGGAGCTAAAAATTGTACGAATTAATTTTAAAAAATGTTATTAAATGAGATATATGTAATATACGCATGTTATATCAATTTGATAGTGGAAAAAAAAGGTTATGAAACCCTGGCGAGCCTAGGGCACTTGCCCCCATGCCCCTGCCCATTCTCTATCTCGCAGCGAACCTGCATGTGACTTTTAACAAAATGCATTTAATTATCGCGATAATTTGTGGCAGCTCATAATGTTAAAACGTCATACTGTAGCACGTTAGAGATTCATGACATGTAAGGGTGCCAAAAAAAGTTTGGATCAAACAGTAACCATGCTTCAAAGCTCTCGTAAGCTAAGTAAGTAAGTAAAAGTTACTTCAACAAATATCCTAGGTTGCCAGTAAAACATTAAATGACCTATTGCTTCATCGGGCTTGAAGAGCAACTCAATTTTGTAAACGAGAAAGGTTTTTGCGAGTACCATCCTCCACCAAGCATGTTCAGTTTTGTTTACCCCCGTGATCATTGAACAAGTATGTCTAGATCCATCGACTGCCAGTGTGGAATTTTGGGATACCAACGTCTTACTTTGAAAAGTCCTAGCAACTTCAGTATTTGGCACTAAAAATGTGTCATACAAACCATGTCACTTTCTAATTCTTTCATATTCTAATAATAAAAGTTAAAATTTAAAATTATTATTAGTTTAAAAATTAAATAAAATAACTCAAAAAAGAGATTAGGTCCATATATTTCTGAAAATATAAATTAGTTAGCACGAAAAACAAATAACTGTAAAAGCTGCAAACCTTCATAACTTGATGGAGTCTTAATCAAGAGAAATATCATGAAAAATGTTGCTAGCATCATATTCGAAGCAAATTTGACAAATTAAATGTTAAAATGCATTTCAGCAGATTTATCTGCTCATAATCACCATAGATAAGCCGGCCGATCTGAACCGTTAAACAATGTGATATAATAAGTGAATATGTATTTGTTAGTGAACATTGAGATTGAAGATAATGGGTCCGCAATCAAAGATATGATTTCATGGGCAATACATGGGTTAATGGTATCAAGGCCACAACTGAGAGGTACTAAGAGAATTAGCAAATTTGTTAATTTCTAAAGGAGTAGTTGGAAGAAAGCTTTTGAATTGAAACTGAGGCTGATTGAGAAATTATCGACTAATAAATGATCTATACAGTTTAATGTTTGTTGGGCATGACTTAAGAAGAGCAGAAGTCATCTATGGCTGCTTTAATTAATTATATAATTTAATAATTAAGTTTTTACAATTTTGCGTTTGCGGATAATTTTCATATTTAATAAGTCTATTGCAAATTAAATTAGACATTATTATTCTACCAGACAAAATGCTTCATCGGTAACTTAATTCCCCATTCATGGGGACATCGTTGCCATTTATAACATTTAAATTATTTTATTAAAATTAACATACATTCAAAATGTTTTATAGCACTCATGGACTTCTCACTGAAGGTTTATCTCTAAAGAAAGACCATATGTACTTGCTCATTTGATCAAGATAGTGATAATGCATTGCGTTACACGAACACAAAGATGACAATGATATGACAAATTCAAGCAGGTTCGGTAAATCATGAAAAAGATGTGAAGTTAATTTTTTGTTGAGTCATGATTTATTCATTTCATGAATAACATTTAGATTGTAAAACGCTTTCTAATATCTGTACATTTCAAGCAATGGCTCTGAGTTAATAAAAAAAAAACTAGTCAGACAAATACTTCTTTATGAATTTCAGGTAATGATCTACTCTTGTAAAAATACTGTTTGTGCATCCCCTCGTCAAATTAAACCTCGAAACGAATGAGAAGCTAACAATTCCAATTTGCGTCCATATTCCAAGGTCATTTTTACAAACCAGTGGTCCGCCGCTGTCACCCTATGAAATTAAATAATTTTTCAAAAATAGCTAGAAATAAATCGTTTATTAAATATTTTGTTAAGTATTAATATATATGCATTAACAGTCTATTCATAAGTAAAGAATACTGAGTAATATGTACATTCTCCAGTTTATATTTAAAATATTGTTGTATGATAAGGGGATTTCTAAATATTCTAAATATGATAAAACTTTCCTTATTTGCCATACTCGGCAAAATGGAAAATGGCAAGACATGGCTTTAGATATAACAATATAACACTCGTAAAAACTTAGTTACAAAATTAATTAATGGCTCTTCACAATGAAAACTTTGATTGGATAATTAGAATCTAGGCATGGCAAGTTATCATTGAAGGAAAGATGTCAGTCTCATCGAGAACACTTTACCTCGCAAAAATTAACTCCGGAAATTGTCGGCACAGAGCCTCCACAAAAGAGGTCGCTATTTTTCATAAATCTTCTATAATATTCCTCGACATCCTGTCCTATTTCAAATAAATTTTTAGCACATATCTTGTTGGGTATAACATTCATCCTCCCCTGCATTAAGAATTTCGCCGAGTATCCTGCTATTGTAAACAGAATAACTACAACATTTAACATAAAATCACGATAAAAATGCATTTCACCAACATTCGCTAGTATAACCCAAACCGGTTAAAACACAGTAGCGAAAAGGCAAGAGTTTAAAATTCATTTTGTAATTTGGTATACAAATCGGCCTGGTGTAATGTGTGAATTCTATTAAGTCCACTGTCTGAATCAATGCGATGTCATACTCATAGAGATCCTCCCTATAACCAGGGTGAGGTATGAGTCGAGAAACGGCATGCTTCTTCACTGATGGGTCGTTTCTAACATGGGTGCCCATTACTAGGTATATTTCCGATGTGTTTTTTATGTTGCTATTAAGGTATGTTTATTCATTGTCACTATTCATTAATAACGAACACTATTTATATTAACTAATCTTTATGACTTTACTGATCTTTACGAAGGCTAAATTATTTGTCACTAACTTTATACAATGAGCTGCAGTGAGCACCCATTCGTGGTCCAGGAGACTTCCTCCACATTTATCGTCCCCATTTATAAATATTTGAACGTGCCACGGCCATGCACCGGGTTTAGCCCTTTCTCCATTGATGACATATGGTCCAAACTCGTTTTCTGGCAGTCCGCGCATGCCACAGACTGCAAACAAGGAAGGTCACTAAAATTCTAAACCTCATATTTCTTTGCTCAGTATTTTATAAATAATCATAAAATTTAAAATAAATAAAAAAAGTGTATTAATTACAACCATTTAAGGGGACCTATTATGTACATATTCATTCATGGATCTGTTTGTAAAGTGCTTGTCTAATAAAATGCCTTTCATTTATACCCATGCTTTCCTGTAACCCATTCACTTTTTAATAAATTAACAAATTGGATGATGGTTAGTAGCACACTTTCACTAAATATTTTATCCTTATTCTGAATGAATCTTCGTCAAGGATGCAATCATAAACATGAATTTACAACTAATTAGCTTAAATTAGTTTAAGACATATATGACAAAACGTAATTTAACCTTCATTTGTTAAGTTTGTACACAACAATCTCACGAACTTGTTAGAAGGGCAGCGAATTCTGGATAATTGTTTTGAGTTATTGAAAGTCCTTAGTGTGGTGTAATAAATTCAAATTATAAATATTAATTGTTTTAATATAAATGCACTAAACTTCTTTTCGAACATAGATAGAAAAGTTGATGTAAAATCATCCTTCATTTTGGTTCCATTTCTTTCCAAACTTTTTAGCACCAGGATTTTTGAAACATTTCCTTTAGAATATTTAGTTATCTGGTGAATACTGCAGAAATAGATATAAAAAAAAATTAAGCTGTTCATTTCATTTAAGACTTGAACTTTCAAAGTGGATTTCTGAAATTAAAGAGCTATATCAATGCAATCACTTGAAGCCCATTGATCTGCAGGCATATAAACTGATTTTATTTTGCCATCTTGTTGAACAAATAACATAATCTGGCTCTCCTTTGAATGTTGCTTCAAGGTATTCAGCCTCCACATTAAACTCACTAAATTTCACTGCGAGTTGAAAAATTATTAGATATCCTAGGTTAAACCTAAAGCTTAAAGATAAATAAGTCTTAATATTATTCAACAGTTAGTATTATTTTTTAACGACTATTATTACATTATATCGGCATTTGAAATTATTCTCAATTAATCCTCACGGCATCCAAGTTCATCAGATAAATCTGGACAATCAACGAAGCCATCACATCTCTTCACGCGAGCAATGCAAAAATTATTTTTTGAGCATTTGAATTTGTCATTTCTGCATGAAACTGTTTTAAATTTAAGAATGTGTATATTTCATAAATTTGAAATTCAGAAATAAAAATATATGTATATATATATTATATATATATATATATCATACAAGCCTTGTAAAGTTCGGTCCCAGACAGATCAAGCTCCCAAGTGAGCCGAAACCATCAAGAAGGCAGAGGGAACTTGAGATTCTCAGGAAGGAAAAGAAAGTACTTCGACGTCGCTGGAAGGAGGCTGATGAAAGTGAAAAGGATGGTCTAACGGAGCTATGGAGTGATATCAAAAGGCGAGCTAGGGATCTTCACCGAGCAGAGAATGCCAGGATTAAGAAGTATGAAAGAAGGCGAGCAAGACAAAATTTCTTCAAAGACCCGTACAGATTTGGGAAATCATTACTCGACCCTCCAAAGTCGGGTATGTTAAAAGTGGATCAGTCAGAACTGGAGGAGCATCTGTCAAGAACGTACAGTGATGACTTCCGCAGCGTTCCATTGGGCGAGAGGCAGGACATTCCGACGGTCCCTCTGCCGACAAACTCCTTCAATTTAGCGGTTCCGTCCTACGAGGAAGTCAAGAGTGTTGTCAGAAAAGCCAGAAACAGGTCAGCACCAGGACCGAATGGGATCCCCTACCTCCTCTACAAGAGATGTCCCAGGGTATTAAAAATTCTGCACATGCTCGTTGNAAATTCTGAGGAGAGTGTTTGTCGAAACCCTCAAGGTCAGAAATCAGGAAACCGCTACATGGAAAATGATGAAGGAGACTTTGGACGCGATTGGTGGAGTGTTCCCTCCCGGAAGATTTAAAGTATGGCTGGTTCAGTTTGGGCTCATCCCAAGGCTAATGTGGCCATTAACAATGTACGAGATTGGCCTGCCTACAGTGGAAGCAATGGAGAGGTGCATCAACAGACTTACCAGGAAATGGCTGGGATTGCCTCCGGGGCTTTCGTCAGTTGCCCTCTGCAACAGGAGCGCAAAACTGAAAATGCCGTTCAGGTATGTTGCTGAAGAGTTCAGAATTAGCAAGATCAGAACGCAGTTAATGATCAACAACTCCACAGACAGTACAATATGTGGATCCAAGCCGCTGCTCAGATCTGGGAGGAAATTCAATGCCCAAGAAGAAATAGAAAAGTCAAGAGAAGTTCTGAACTTCGAGGAGATACGAGGCCCCATCCAAGTCGGTCGTCATGGAATCGGCTAGAGTCACTCCATCAGGTGGACACAGGCCAACGCCGCCCAAAGATCGGCGTTAATCATCCAAGAGAGGAAAAGGTATATAGAAAATGCCAGGATCACAAAAGCAGTGCAGCAAGGCCAACAAGGACAGTGGACAACGTGGGATGAGGCCCTACAGAGACCAATCTCAAGGAGCGACATATGGAGCATGCCACCGCTCCGGCTGTCTTTTGTGATAAGATCCCTGTATGATCAACTACCCTCTCGTGACAACCTGCGGAAATGGGGAATGGTAGAAGATTCCTGGTGTGCGCTCTGTGGAGAGGTCCAGACGCTTCGGCATGTTTCATCAAGTTGTAAGTATGCCCTAGCGCAAGGTCGGTATACCTGGCGGCACAACCAAGTGTTGCAAATATTGGTTGAAACAATGGAGTCAGCCTGTTCGAAGCCAAACGCTCGCGAGTCGTCCCACAGAGGAGGATGTATTTTCTGCGAGAAGGTGCATCTCAGTATGCCAGGAGTAAATACAAAACTCCAAGGAGAGATCTCCTGAAGAATGCAAATGATTGGACATTTGGACATGGATGCAATGACAGCAGCCGACATCGGAGGGATGGAGCACTATCCCCAGGTGATTCAGGAGAGTGAAAAAAGGCCAGATGCAGTAATGGAATCCAAGAAAACAGACACCATCATCGTAGCAGAACTGATAGTTCCTTGGGAAGACAGAATGGAGCAGAGCAACGTGCTCAAAGAAGATAGGTATTCTGAACTCACGATGGACCTCATTGACAAAGGGTATAGAGTGCACTTCTTTGCCATCGAAGTTGGAGCACGGNATTGGTGGGTAGGTCCAGTTACACCTTCCTTAGAGAGATTGGCCTACCAGGTAGAGAGAGGAACAAAGTTATGGAACGAATGTCGAAGGCTGCCGAAACGGCTTCCCATTGGTTGTGGACAAAACGATGCAGCCAATATCATGTTTCCATTAAGCAGCCAATGGTAGGAAGCGAGGTCCTCCTGTTAGGTCGGCGAGAGGTTTCCTCTCAAGTCGGCGCATGCTAGGCCTACATAAACGGCGAAACAAGAGGCCGACTTTCAGTGCGTCGAGGAGCGTGGACGAAGAAGGAGGAATGAAGAAGAATTGTTGAGAGAAAGTGGAGAAAACAAGTACAAGCCAGCAGAGACACCCGGCTGATCACCGGGTGCGGCCCAACTCCAGAAAGCGTCAGGAGATCAGGGCTGAAACGCTTGAAAACGGGGTCACTCCTCTGAGGAATCTCTGCTGGAGCTCCGCATTAACGAAGTTTCACATTCTATTTTATATATATATATATATATATAGATAGATATTTAAACACAGGGCCGCCTAGGAAATTCTGGCCCATAGGCGCAACACCGAAGGGGTCCCCAAGTTACGTCAATTTGGTAATGGAAAACAAAAAATAGGTCGATTGTAAAATTTAATACTTTATATCCGGGTGGGCCCCAAATAATTGCCAGGCCTCTCGGCGGCCCTATACATAAACTATATGAATATATTTATATTTTTAAATATTTATAATTTTTAAAGATATATATATATATATTATTTAAATATACTAAAAATATATATATAAATAAAACTTAAAAGCTTATAAAATTATGTAAAACTTAATGACCACATGTTGAAATTTCTTCATCATCTCCATGCGGGCAATCCTTTACACCATCGCACAGCCAATTATCAGTTATGCATCGTCCGTTTCTGCATGCAAATTCTGATTCAAGGCATGCTGCGAAGCACAGACAATATAATGGTTTGAATTCTAACATCTAACCTAATTTAATTTTGTAATTAACACATTTAATTCTTTCAATAAAATGAATCTGGAGTCAAGCAGATTAATTTTGCTCTATTTTCAAATTCACTCAATACTGTAAAATGAATGATGTGAAGAATTTAAATTTCAGTAATTTGATGTCAGTAAGCTTGAGCTTCATTAATAATAAGATCATTAACTCTCAAGAAGTTAATAGCTTGTAAGTCAAATAAACTGACTGCAATTTATTTCATCGCTGCCATCGGGGCAATGATTGATCTTGTCACAAATAAATACTTTGGAAAGACAGGATGACCTTGCCAGGCATTTAAAGGTTGCGCCTGTACATGCTGTTAGGTATTTTAGAGATTTATAGATTGTAATTTTTAATTTCAACCATACACAAATCTAGAAAAATGTATCTAATAGTGTACGATGTTATCCCATCAAACTCTATCCAATTAAAGTATTTGGAAATACCAACAAAGCATTTAAATATGAGATGAACTGCAAACATGCAAAATATCTAAAATTGAATACATAAACTTCTGATTAATTCACTTCTATTTGCCTTTCCAGGTCCAAAGATGTAAATCTCGCAGATAAATAAGCATTTAGTTCTAAGTCCTCCGATCCTTTCAATTGTGACAAACATTCCAGGTGAGGTCGTATTGCAGGTTATATTTACAGAACCGACTGAAGATGTATTAAAATATTATACTAATGACTTTAATTGTGATTTTTAACATCAATTCCATGGCATAGTCTCACCCCGGATATTATCCAAATTTCCAAAACTGCCACAAAGTCTCTGTCGGTGATCAATCTCGTCATTCGATATGTAGACATTAAAATTATTCACGTAAAGCGAATCTAAAAGAAAAAACTAAAGTAAAAACTGAAAACGAAATTGATGCGCATGCAAATGTTTTTGGCTTGTGCCTTAAAAATTCATTTTAATACACGATTTACAAAAGATAGGTTAAGAGTATTCATTTCACATCTTAAAAAATAATACTAAACATCTTGATAAACTGACCGAATGCCTTAGGGTCGTAGAATATACTGACATCTGAAATGTCATAAACATCACCAAGGAATACACGCCACCAAGCCTTTTCACCGTTGTGGGCAAGGACTTTGGTACACGTGTCTTTATCACCATCAACTGCCAATGGTGACGTTTCAGTGAATAATAGACCGTTTTGAGATGTCCTTTGCTTGTAAGACATGGAAACTGGAATTATATTATTTATTTCTGTCTTGAAATATAAAACACGCGTCAACTGTAAAGTAGTAAAACTCTGTAAATATATTTACATCAATTAATAGCTGATCGGATCAACTAACTTTATCTCTCCTGGTCCAGAGTCATAAATCTCGTAATAGAAGATACGTAAAGAACTAATTCACTAATTAGTAGAGCCATTCAAAAGTCAGCATAATAACTGCATAAAGTCAGCGTAATATAACATATTGGCTTACTTTTATCTCTCTCAAAGTCCACATTCACTTCACAGAGAATCAGTTTATTTTGTCTAAATCCTTCCTTTTTCTTGATAGTCACAAAATTGCCAGGAATTGGTTTTGAGCAATGCAAAGTCAGAATGTCTTCGTCAAAAGATTGGATCATCATTAATTTCAAACCATATATTTTTCGAGTCTTTTTAGAGTTCTCATTTAAAGTTTTGATATAAATGTTTATATCATGCAAAAATTTAAATATGGATGTCAGAAACTTTCAAAATATCTCAATTTGTATTTAATTTATGATTAATTATCTTAATTAATTACCGCCTATTAACGGACATGTTGGCAAATAAATTTCCTGATAAGTTATCCTGTGGGTCTGACTTCACGTCGCTATACAATCGCCTTTTCACTTCTTTCAACTCAAATTGCAATATTAATATTATTATTGCGAATTAATTTAGTTTGACTTTTGATCAATGACTTGAAATATTTGTGATTCGTGCATTCTCACCTTTCGACGTATATGGGGGTTCCTCAAACGAGGCACATAGCTGTTGCTCATAATTATTGCTGTCCATTGAAATATACGAATTCAAATTGTTCAGAAAAGTAACATCTGATAAAGAATTATAAATTTTACTAATTCCTTGAGATTTGATGTCCTTAAACCGGCAACTAACAGGATGTTCCAGGAGTGTTCTGCATGACGACTGTGGTTATGATGAATATTCCATTCAGTTCTGCACGCCACCAAGCCTGAGATATTGTTTGCAAGCCATCTCCGGCGATGGAACAGGTGTTAATATCTCCATCTATCGACAAATTTGACCAGCTGTTGCCATATGTTTCACTTTGGAATGTTTGCTTGTAAATAGTTAAATATCCTAGAATGGAAATGTATATATAAATATATATTAAAAAGAAAGGTTTCATCAAAAATAACATTTATTCTTAAAAAAAATTTCGAAATTATTTCTACATGCATTAGATTTAATTAGTTTAGTTAGATTTCAATTTTTTTGTTTTTCAAACAAACCTTCACAAAAAAATATTTGTCCGGCGAGAATTACACTAAAAATAAAAATATTTTTGTCCATATTTGCCCAATATCCAAATTTGTTCAGTTTCGCAAGGTTTAATGGCGTATTGCTCTCACTCTCTTCATGATGTTCTCTCCATTATTCATTCCCTTGACTTATGAAATCAATTATTATTAAATATTAAAATAGTCAAAAGATTTCATGGTTCACTTACAAATATCTTTTCGCAGGGAGCCTATTTTTAAATCCTTCAATGTAATTCAATATAATTGCTTTCTTATAGTTTGACTAAACCTTTGTTTTAATAATGCGATTCGATAAAATAATATTCGAAATTAAATTCCTTAATATTGTTTATTTCCTGTATGACTCTAACATGGATTTATTTTAACACGAAAACTAATTTCGTTGTTATTAAGTACTATATTATCGCAATTATGTCTAATTTACATCATAATTAGATGCCTCAATAGTAACAAGTCTTTGGAAATCAGTACTGGTAACTTTGAGCCAAGAAAATTAAGTTATGCCAACATCCCGCGTTTGACCGTTGTACTAAATTAAGTACTGATAACCTCGCTGGTGTAATACCCTTATCTAAGTGATATGTTAAAAAAAAACATTACGGCTTATCAGCTAAAAAATGCAGCTACAACAAAAAAATCAAGCGATCACTACCTCACCTATTTTAACAATTTTATTTAATTCTATGCCTTTGAAACAAGCCATCAAACGCGATCACAACATTTTTTTGAAAGCACATTTGCATTCATCACATGCTTTATTCAAGTTGACTAAATTTTTGTAGTGTATGTTTCACATATTTGTTAAAATTTATCATTTAGTAGCTTAAAGGTTTTGATGTAAAATAACACATTTTGGTTAACGAGTTTCAAAACACATGTCGCATTCCTTATCTGTTCCTTACGCAAGAGTACGAATACCTCTACAATAAGAACAATACAGTCATTTTTTTCTGAAAATAGCAGAATAATTTAAGCATGTTAAGATAGCCATACAAAGTTGTGCATTTTTTAAGGCATTATTTGAGTACCAAGAAAAATAGTCTTCATTTCTCTTAATTTGAATATTAGGTTTAAATTTTAATAATGTAATTTCGAAATATAATTTCTAATAGGTGCGACTGTCAATGAAATCCAAATAAAAATGAACTTTCGTGAAAATATTGTTTGCAAAGTCATGGTCAGTTGACGATTTCTTCCAAAAGAAAAGCTGACAATTCCGACTTATGTCCACCTTCCTCGTGCATTTTTGCAAACTAACGATCTACCAGAATCATTATTATCACTATCAGCACCATAAAAATAGTTTTAAAATTTGAAGAAGACGATTTTTTTTGTATGTGATCGATTAATGAAAATCTGATTAAGAGATTATTTTATCTAAATGATATTAAAATAATTTCTAAAAGTCAATAATATTAATAACTCCAGCCTTATAATTAAACTCTTTCCCAGCAAGGTGACGATGAAATATCATTTGGAATTTTTTATATTGCTATTTCAGGGTCAATATTTTTGGTGCCTTCCATAAATGCGTGCTTTCGAGCAAAAAAAAGTTAAAAATTTTGATTCCAATTTGAAAGACTGAGTTTGCGTTAACATTGGTCAAGTTTATACAATGAAAGTTAAGAAAACATTATTTAAATCTGAAATCATAATATTTGATAAATTACTTTTTATTCAAACTTTTAATAAGTTAAATGATTTCGATCAACAAAAAAACAATTTCCATTTTAAATTCGACGCACCCTCGATTGCGTCATTACTGGTTTGTTTGTGAACGTCATATAATATAGCTTTGACAACAAGATCTACATTTTTTTTATAGAAACATTTATTTCTATTCTCCTCTGTTTAAGTTTTACATAAATATCTAAAATATCTCGAGGCAAGTTATATTTTCAGCCAAGTTATTTTCAATCTCTAAACAAAAAAATTAAACTTTCTTGAATAAATAAATCAATCATTGTTTTTGAACATTCGTTAAATGTGCGCTAACCAAATTTAGTCTCGTCGTCTTCATTTCAGCGTGAAGATCCGACTTTATGGCTTCCAACAGGGAGAGACAACAGAGTAATTGGATGTTATAAAAATAATTAATTGATGTTTCAATCATAACTATGTTATGTTTCAATCGTAACTGCGGTGCTTAATTTTTAACAACTTGTGAGTGATTACATTGTAATTTGTCAACTCAAACTACTTATTACCAATCGGCTTAAATTATTGTTAACAAAAACACAATTGCATTTATGGACCATTTCTATCTAGTGTGTTTATTTATTAACTGCTTAAAGTGATTACTACAACACTGTTACTTATTACATTTTCAATTGTCACTTGATAATTTATTATTAAACAGACGTTCCACCTTTTCCGGCTGGAGATCAGCAGATGTCACCGAATTTTTTTGAGCAAAATGGAATTTCACCTCATTCTCAGCTTTACTGTAGGACAGGTGAAAACCGACTTAGTTATTCAATTGTTTATTTGTCATTAAATTATCGATCTTTATTATTTAACGATTGTAAAGTAAATAAAAGGCGAAATTTAATTATCTCAAAAATTGTTTTAACAGCAGATCAAAATTAAAAGTTATTTTTGCGATTTTTTATTGTTATTATAGTTTGTACGACGTAAATTCCTATTTATAAAACAAAAATAGTTACATTCACGAATGTCTTCTCAAATTCATTGAAATCATTCAAATTCATCAATTTAATTTAATCGGTAAATCGAAAGTGATTATTATATTACAATATTTATGGAAATAAGTTGAAAGTTGAATTTCCAAAGTTATTTTTGAACTAAGTACCATCATGTGATTATAAGCTTCAATCACGCTTTCATGATAGCTCACTCATCCGCAGAAAAAAAAAACATAAATTATATCAGATCGAAATCAAATTAAAGACAACAGAATAATTTATTTCATAATAAAAGTGGTCAAATTACGTTAGTGAAGTCAAATTACAGGTAAACTGCCATTTCCAGTTTCGACAGGACACCACTCCACACCATTGTACGATCGAAGTAACAACTACTCCCAAAGTCAGACTCCAAAGTATCCTATCGCTCAACAACTCTCTCAACAAACTCAACAAACCCATCAATTTCAGCCGGGCAGTGCTGTTGTATCCAGAGCCAATGGTTAAGATATTGAAGAAATAAAAGTTTATAAACAAATGTTTAGTCTTACATTTAATAATGACAATTTTTAAAAAATCATCAGGCAATCAGGCAGAATCGAAGCAAAGTTCTTTCAACTCTCCAAGCAACCAGATGGTATGCCGAACTCAACAGATGTACGATTCGAACAATAATGGTAGTCCTTGCGTCAATTGTACTGGAATGGGAATGGGCACTAGTGGCATGGCTAACCAGCATTGGGGAGGTTATTACCAAAACGGAGGAAGCTGGAACTCCCAGATGCCTCCTGTCTCTTCATCTATGGTTCCTTCCCATCACCACCAAAATCAGCAACAGCAGCAACAACAGCAAATGATGCAACAAAGTCCCAATCGACAACAAATGATGGGACAGTACAGTACGTGAACAGTATTTTATTTGGTGATTATTTGATTTGAACAAAGTTCGTCATGCTTCTTTCTAATCCCATCCACAGTGGGGGACCAGGCTTATTCTACGCAACACCAGCAACAGCAGCAGCAACAGCAACAACAATTGATGTACGATCCCAACTCGGGCATGCAAAACTGCTACCAATCTCATTACCCTCAGCATCAGCAATTCCTACAACATGCTCAACAACAACCTCAATCTCCAGGCCAACAACCAATGCAGTCTCAATGTAGTGGAATGTATTGCAACTCCAGTCCCGGCGTGCCAGGAGGTTGTCGTCGTTCCATAAACTGTTTCCGGCTATTCCCAGCCCCTATGATAATTTAAATATATCTTCTTAACTTAAACCGTGAACCCTCTCCAAGGCCTAAATCCTCTTTTGAGCAATTGCTAGAAAATTCAAATGCAATTGATGAAGTTGTAATAGCATTCAAATTCGAATTATCTCAATCAATCATTCAGTATTAATTTTAATAATTGTTAGTATTAATGTTATTATTTTTAATAATAATAATTATATTATTGTTGTTATCATTGTTATTGATATTATTATTATTATTATAATTGCTGTTGTTGTTGCTTTTATTTTTATTATTGTTAAAAAATGATATCATTATTTATTATTAAATTCAACAACATTGTAAATGCTAAAGGCATGTATCAGACAAGGAACAACCGACTAATGCCAAGTCAGGGAAGCTTCAATCGTCCGTCAGCCAGCCAACAGCCCTACACACTGCGAAAAAGTTGGTGAAGTAAGAGTTTTTTTTCTTGTTTTAATGATTTCATCAAATAATGTTAGCATTTAAATTTAAATTTCTAGACTTGACAATTCAGAAATTATGTGCAAAATAGTCTCCCAGTCAACGATAAATTGGACAATGATGTAAAAGTTCAATTTTACATAAAACCTAATTATTTTATCTTATTTATTATCACTTAATTTAGTAATGAATTATAATTTTTTTTTATATATTTTTAACGTTCTAACCAGATTTGCCCTATGACCAGAGCACGGTTAAAAGACTGAGAGGCTCGACCAACTCCTAGATCTGTTTCAATGAAAAAAGTTGCAAAACTTCAAACTAAAAGTACCGCCAATTTTACGAACGTCTGCGTCAACCGTCTACGTTTCCTTGCCAGTTTTGCCTCCAATTTATTTAACAAAGCACTCGTTCCGGATTCAATTCAGAAATACACATTCCTTAGAGACGTTTCCAATGTAACTATAATTCCAGTACAACTGGTTATAAGTGAAATCTTCTATGACTTTCCTGATTGCATTAAATTGAGGAGCCAGAAATTTGTCCCAATTTTTAACAGAGGCAGGTTGCGCTGACAAATAACCAACCAATGTTGAAGAAAATACTTTTTTATTGGAATGTCACATAAAGTATATAATATCTATGTTGTAAAGGTGTTTTTAATAAACGGTCTTGCATTCCTATAATAAATAAATTTGTGATAGAAATTTCGGGTAGTAACTTGCAAATAAAATAAAGTGTTGTTTTGACACTATGAGCCATCTGGTGAATATTAGCATTTTATATGAGCAGAGTATATTACAGTCTACACTCATGAAGATTTGTAGAAAGTATTTTTTATGAAAATCTAACTTTTAAATTTATAATCTATTTATAAAAAAATAAGCTTTTATAAACAAGATTTATTGAATATCTGCTCTTGCGATGGTATTTCAGAGCTTTTCCATGTGCTTTAAAATAACCTTCCTAAAAATTATATTTTGGTTAATTATTTAAATGACTTTATATTAAATTTAAAATAATTTATAAAGCAAAACGTTTCATTGACCTGTTTGCGTGCCTTCTCTTGTCAACGTGCTGTGAAGGTGTAATTGCATCCTCTCAGTTTGTTTATTTTTTACGACATAATATAGGGTATGACCGTGGATCTTTCGAATTGAGAATTGAATTAAATTTTTAAATGCGATTATTTGAATTCCCAAACGCTAGAGTTTTAGAGTCGGTTGCATATTAAAATAATTTTTGAATAAGTGGATATGTTCATTTATTTCCAAGCAATAGCAATATACAAGCGCACAGTTATTCGACAATTAGCTGCATAACCTTAATTGCGTTTGAAGGTATGAAAAACAAAATTTTGTTTTGTTGCAGAAATCAAGAAATGGATGAAAGTCAGAAAAAGATAATCATGGTCACAGGAGGCACAGGATTAGTTGGAATGGCAATTAAGCAGATTGTCGAAACAGATGAGCATAGAGAGGATGAACAATGGATATTTGTGTCGTCAAAGGATGCCAATCTAACGTATGTAAAACGATATTTATGATTGGATAAACTCATAATTTGCTTAACTTTGTTGAATTGATGATGGAATTGTTGAATCTCTGCACAATTTAGATGTCTGACTAGGCTTATGATTTGGTATGTTTGATTTTAATAAATTATCGTTTACAATGAAGGGATGCTGCAGAGACAAAGGCCTTATTCGATCGTGTCAAACCCACTCATGTCATTCATCTTGCTGCCATGGTGGGGGGACTCTTCAAAAACCTGAAACATAACCTGGGGTTTCTGGTTGGTTGAAATTTTGGTTTAAAAGTTTGAATTCAAAGAATGTTATTAAGTCTAAATTGAGTGTGAATAAAATTTTCTGATGACAACATCTTCATATATACTTAAAAAGCTGTTTAAATATAAAAACTTGAAATATTTAGTGTTAACATTTCTAACAATAATTCATTATTGTTGGCTCTGAAGGTGACTTGATCATTTGCTCACCTGTTGTGATTTAAAAACATCATCACTGCACCACCTGTATAAAAAAAAATCTAGCCAAACAAAAAAGTGATCTGAAGGAAATTTTTCATGCAACAATCTTTGTGTTGTTGCTTTGCTTGCAGAGGAAAAATTTACTCATGAACGACAACATCCTCCACAACTCGCACGAGACTAAGGTCAAGAAGGTCGTTTCATGCCTATCCACCTGCATTTTTCCAGACAAGACCACCTACCCCATTGATGAGACGATGGTCATGATAGCGATTGTTTTTGATTTTGTTTAAAATGTCTTTAAAGTGTTTATTTTAATTGCTGCTAATAACTTTCGAATCATCAGGGAGATATCTTTGAAAGTACATTGCAAGGATATTTAAATTGTATCTATTACAAGTATATTTATATTGTAATTATTACAAGTATATCTATATTGTAATTAATTTTATTTATTAATTAATTCTTTATTGGTTTTCTCTATTATTTCTTATTTTATTTAATAATGTTGGACATATATTTGTTCCTAGGTTCACAATGGACCTCCGCATGACTCCAACTTTGGTTACTCATATGCCAAGAGGCTGATTGACGTACAAAACAGGTTTCACTTATTATAATAAATTATGCTAAGTAATTTTAATTTCTATATATATAATTATTTTCTTGGCATGACGTAGAGAGGGCACTTAGATCTCGTGTCCAAATATCTTTTGCAACGTTATCAGAGATATTTAATAATTTTTATGTAAGAGATACTTCGTCAAATAATGAAATAGAATCTTACTGGGACTCGTTCGTTATTACATCTTTCATTCAAATATTCTTACTGTCCATTTTTGTTTTCATATGATTTGTGTTTATAACTCCTCCTACTAGAAATTTGTTATTGCATGTCTGAGTTCAAGTTAGCTCAGAGAGTTACTTGCGCCTGTTACTTGTTACTCTGCTTGTGCCTGTAAAAGCAACAGTCATTTTGTTTGCTAATCAGCTTGCACCTCCACAATGTATACCTGGAAACAGGTGCCATTTAAATATACCTATATTATACTTATTATTGTTATTGCTGTTATTATTATTAACAACTATTACGCAAGGACTTTGTACTCTTCATGAAGTTTTGGTATTCCTTTGTTTCTTGTTCAAAGGGCCTACCACGAAGAATTCGGCTGTCAATTCACAAGTGTCATCCCAACAAATGTCTTTGGACCCCATGACAACTTCAACGTCGACGATGGGCACGTCCTGCCCGGTCTCATGCACAAACTGTATCTTGCCAAAGGTGTGTGAGGTCGATGATATTACTATTATTATTATTATTATTGTTATTGTTGTTGTTGTTGTTACTGTTGTTGTTAATATTATAATTGTTGTTGTTATTGTCGTTGAAAGTTGTTGTAATTATTGTTATTATTATTATTACTATTATCATTATTATTTCATGTCAAATATCATTATTATTGTTTGCACAAAATGAACAGTCACTGCTGTTGAAGTCTGTGCATAATTTCTCTCGCATACTCGAATTTTGTTCTTTCTTGGTTATATTTCATGCAAAACAATATTTTTTTCATCAACATTAACATAATTTATGTCATATTTTGCCTTATTATTTAATCACCCAATCGATCAGAGAATGGAACCCCGTTCACCGTCTGGGGGTCGGGATCGCCACTCAGGCAGTTCATTTACTCGCTCGACCTGGCACGACTCTTCATCTGGGTACTGAGGGAGTACAAGGAGATTGCACCGATCATCCTCTCGGGTAAACTAGTGGGCCATTGGATATTAATTAAATTTAATGTTTGGATTGATTTACGTTTTAATTATTTTATTTTTTATTATTATTTTATTTTTATTATTGTTGTTGTGTTCTGATATCTTTTAATTTAACAACTCCAGTTGGAGAGGAAGACGAGGTGACCATTAAGCGAGCAGCTGAGTTGGTTGTCGAAGCGATGGACTTCAAGGGACCTGTCGTGGTGGGATGTGTTTTTGATTTGTAGAATGATAATTATAATATTATTAACGATATAATCAATACCTAATACCTCTGGAGGCAATGTTTATATGTTTCTATTATCCATACCATTGTATTGTTTAAATTGTTTCATGTATGTATATACATATATTTATTTATATATTTATATATATATATATATATTCACTGGCTAACATTGTTCATCGTCTTGGTTGTTGTTTACAAATTCAATGTTGTTATTATGCAATTATTTAGTTTTCTTTTACATTATTTGTCACGAAATATTGACATATTTCAACTGCTGAAAGCTGATGAAAGGAATAACGTAATATGCCTCCCTGTGCTTGACAGTTCGACACTACCAAAGCCGATGGTCAGTTCAAGAAAACAGCCAGCAACGTGAAGCTCAGGAAATACCTTCCTGATTTTAAGTTACTCCCATTGATAAAGGTAATCCTTGTGAGCTGTGCTGTTTGACAATTTGTTTTTCAATAAACAAGTTGATTTGTCTAAATTATGATAATAATAAAGAACTACATTAACATAATAATAAATTTATATTTTGCAGCCATCAAGGACACTTGTGATTGGTTTGTGGCAAACTACAAGACAGCAAGGAAATAAGCTGAGGATCAATTAAGGAAGAATTAAATTGTTTGTTAGGGTTTTTAATTTAATTATCAAGATTCTTGGGTTCTTTCTGCCTTAGAATGTTATTTTTGGTTTCTAGCTGAATATTGGACATTTTTAGTTATTATTTGATTCTATGTTAAGATTTAATTTTAGGATGTTTAAAACGCTCATATTTTTCGCCTGTATTTTATTTGCCATTTTACCTCGGGATGGAAATGAATGACCGAAATAAATGCTTTTTGTGATAGTTTGAATAACGTCACAGCTAACGCATGGTATCCATTGTATTTTAGTTTGCAGAGTAATGCAGCGTAAAATACATAGAAATTTAATTTAATAATAATAATAATTTACAGATTAGAATCGTTTTAGAGGTTGGGGTAATGCACTGCACTGAGAAATTGGGAAGATGGAAGTGGACTTTTAAAACTTTAAAGGTGTCGGGCAGCAACATAAACTGCTATTACTTTTTTTTTGGCAATAGTGAGCTACTGTCGGTAATGAATGAATGATAATGAATTAGAGTTTGATTAGAATGGCGTATGTTAAAAAGAATTAGTTATCCATTAGTCCAATTGTCAATTTCGTGAAATTCTCCATAACATTCTCTATCAGCCAATTTCAGCACTTTGAAATCTAGTTCTTGTAAATTCCCCGAAATCATTGTCTATAAAATTCTTATTTGTTTAATTCCCATCTAGGGGATATCCTGTTACAAAATTATTATGTTATTGCGACATGTAGAATCTTTACATAATGGGCAAGATGAGAGTAAAGATGCGAAATTTACTATTGACGAACATGAGAAAATTGACGAATATATGACAATGGAAGAAATAGATTAACTGCGGCATTGCTGTGACACGACCAAGGAAAAGTTGCTAAAGTAAGTAAATAAATAACACAACGGATGAAGGAGTGGGGAAATGTTTCAACAATTGGACGGAATATATTTTTTAAGACGGAACTTAAATTTGAGATGTTCATTTCGTTTTTGGTTGTAATGATTGTTAAAAGTTTCAAAAACCTCTTAAGTGCTCTCTAATTGCGTCATTAGAAATGATAAATAACGCTTCTAATGCATGATTTGATTTATTTTTTACGCTGTATGATAAAAACGAATTTTTGGGGTGACCATCTTCAAACAATAAATCAAATTAATGTCTTTTTCATTACTTTAAAAAAAAAGTTCATCGATTTATGACTCCGGAACTGATGTTAGAGAAAAGTCGCAACCCTAATGACCTAACTAGTTGCACTATAATGAACCCAATGGTAAATAGTTGTGCCCCATGCCTTACATTTTTCTAACATCAGCTACTTTTATATAACTATTATTCTTATTTTTCTTTTTTATTCTTATTTCTTCTGCGGATTAGAGAGCCTGGCAACAGGTTGATGTTATGGCAGTGGAACAGCTTTATAAAGAAAAACGGACAATCTTCAGGAAATCCTGTGTAAGTCAGGTAGGAGTAGAATTGTGGTGCATGCTAACATAGTTTTTATTAATATTTTTTTTAATATTAATATTGCTAACACCATTAGCACCAATAAATATAGAAATTATTCGTGTTGATGATTTATAAAGATATTTTTATTTCAGTTCAAAATGAAATCAACAACTGTTGTTTGCATCACTTTCCTCCTCATTTGCCTAACATTCAGTATGTTTAAGAGATCTATTGAGTAATTATAGGTAACCTTTTGACTAGCCTAATAACAAATTGCGATCTATGGTTGGAGAAATGTAATATTTGACACATTTTTAAGTAAAGAATTATCTTGACTGAATTAAGAATTAACAATTAACAATCTTCTTTGATATTCCATCAGACTTGAATCATGCAGAACAAGAAGAGCAGCCAAATGCAATTATTCTAGATTTTGACGAATCACATGAAAAAGTCACTGGCAAGAAATTTAAAATAGCATATCCCAAGCACAGACTGGGAAAGCGTGCATTGCTCTAAAAATTAACTGAATCATGATTAGTCGATTTCTGTCAACAAAGTTGAAATTTAAACATCTCGGAACTAATTGATTTTAGAATTATGTTATTTCCAAATATTTTAGAGGTAACAACTCCGTTTTGTTATATGCATAATCTGACTTTATTTTTAAACTACTTGTCTATACATTCAAAAAAATCCGAAAATTGTCTTACGTAATATTTGACACCTTTCTTACCATTTGCTAATTTATATGTTATTAATAAACATTGAATCTGCAAACACAAACTGAAGGAAACTGTAGGAAACTTACACATATTTGTACATAATTACAAAACCAAAAACATCAGCGGCTCGAATGAAAAAAATAATTTGATTAATAATTATTAATTTAATTATCAAGTTCTTATAATTAAACGTAAGTTAGTTATTAAAGTCAAAGTCACATATCAAAGCATTAAAGCGCGAAACTATGGATAAATTGACAATTTCAACCTGCAATGCGTCTCATGGTCTGACAAATCTTACAAAAAAGAAATGAGACATTTTGTCTGAGAACAATTTACTGCATTGTAAAATGTAAACATTGAGGTTTAAATTTGCGTCCTCTCGTGCTTGGGTCGTCCTGGGCAAGTAGGCAATATTTCGAAGAAGATTCGGTAAATCCATTTAGTATTTTATAGGAGATTGTTAAGTCAGCAAGAGGTGTTTTTCCAAGGTTTGAAGATTGAGAAGCTTGAGTCCTTCCATATATAGTGCTGCCATAAATGGAATTGAAATGTGAATCCTTTTCCGATGTCTTCAATTTGATCGAGTAGGTATTTGTGGTGCGGAATAATTGAGAATTGGCCTGATATATACTATAAAATATTGTTGTCTTTGGAAGAAAAAGATGTTCGAATCACATAATCGCCATGATAGTTTAGCAGCTTTACGAGTGATGATTTCGTTATGAAAATAAAACTTTAGGTAAGGATCCATCAGGACATCCCTAATCCTATCGTCGTGCTGCAATAAAACACAAAATACCTCTTTATGCTACATTTAAGCTAGAAGAGACAGTCTTATAAGTTTATGCTTGTGATCAGTTTAATGTGAAATCTGGCACTGCTTTTGTTTGCACAAGTAGTCTATGTCTGCTCCAACAGTAAAAGTCGTAATGCGCAATGATGCTGCCAAATGTTCGTCTGTAAGCAGAGATCTTAACTTTGATTTCGTGTTTTTCATTCTAGAAAACAGTTGTTCGCAACAGCAGGTGCTTCCGAACAGAGCAGTGAACTTCCTGGCGTCCTGTGAGAGTTTGGTATATTTGTCTGATGGTAGTGGCTGTAAAAGTTCAGCAGATCATGCTCAGCAAAAGCTGTTTTCAAGTAACTGTCATTCTGAATGTCAATGAGTTCCAGCTGGTATTTATCAGCAGCGTCCGTCAATTGATCAATTGAAAACGAATTACTGATTAGCTTCATGGTGCCAATGTGCCTTCTGAAATCCTGGAACCTTTTCTCGAAATCATCAGCAAGTTTAGTAACCCAGTCAGAGTACTTCTCAAGTTGTACTGTATCAGTAGGCCTCGACGAAAGGAATGGGTAATGTACAACCTTCTTAAGAACCATCTGTGACTGAATTAGCTTCAACTTCTGAATGAACGTCACAACGTGTTCTTACAACTTGTGCACCATTTCATTTTTTTTATTATTTAAATATAAAAATTTTTACAAAAATCAGAGAAGCTTCGCGGGCAGAAATGGAACCTATGGCGGGCCGTGTGTTGGACTCCCCTGGTTTAGATAAATAATGCGTAAGTGATTAGTTGGTAATAGATCATTACTAATACTAGAAATGATTTACCTTCGACTTTGTGACTGTGAATCGAAAAATTAAAAGAAACTTGGAAACTAACAAATCTCCAAATAAATCAGTAGAAGATCGATGATCCAGAGTATTCTTACAACGATGACACATTTCTTACATCTCTCACATTGCAAAATGCTTCGGCATCTACCCTGCCAGCATTGAATCTGATCTATCTAAACAAATACTACTGCAACAATATTCCTTTGACTCTAACAACACAGAAGAAGTATCCATCGCCATCAATGCAACAACTGCCAGTGAAATCGTTTGCATACAGGTTGGATGAATGGGCTGCGTTTCTTCATGCTGCGGTAATAGTCGGATGCCCTCGGATCGACAAAGACGATTGACTTTACCATTATCTTCAAAGTAGGACTTGAAGAGGAGGGTGAGCTTAGAGTCCCTTGGGAACCACGTGCAAGTATTTCATGGAAGATAACGGCAACAATCGTAATGGGTCTTGTTAGCAAGCCCACCTGCACCGCCATGGATCGTCCTCGGACAGGGGCGCTATATAAATGGTAGAATGATTAAAAAGTGCCTTCGATACCGTTAATCATTCAAACACTCAATATTGATAAAGAAATGAGAATATTATGGTTCACGGAGAATTGCTTTACATAGAGGCGTTTGTTTTTGTTTTTTTTTTAACCACTTATATACTGCTCCTTCCCAAGGATGATTTTGGCAGTGCAAACTGGGTTGCGAAGACGACACATAACAACTGCTACCATTGCCTCATGTAACTCAATGACCTATCTTGCTCGATAATGAACCCAATGATAAATAGTATTAACCCAAGACATTCGTGTTTCTAAGCATCTATTGTATTTTCAAAATTATTCTTATTTTTCTTTTTGATCTTATTGCTATTACGAGGCTGTTTAGGCTTGTGATATAACCGCCAGTCGAAAATCTATTTAATGAAGAACTGACAACCTTTAGGAAAACCGGTGCAAGATAAGTAAGTAGAGAGTCGTGATGCACGTTAGTGTAGTTTTTATTATTAACATCAATTAATGTATTTTATTTATTTTGTTGATGTAAAATATTTAAGTTATTTAATATTAAAAATTTTAAAATTCTGAAATAGAAACGATTTGTCTTCATAAAATACCGAACCGATTATTATATACATAAAATACCGAATACGATTATTATATTGATTTTTATACATTGACAATTTTTATACATTGTTAATTTCATTATCATTTCTTCAACCTTTCCTCACTTGACTTTATGAAATACGTAATTTCAAAGAGAAATATCATTTTCAATGAATAACATAATTTCAAACATGCATAGCATAGCAAGCTTAGGTCTTGGAAATCTTATCTCAATGGTCACGGAAAAACATTGAGGAGCCTTGCAAAGATTATATCCTTGCAAAATCCTGGTCCTGATTGATCAGAAAGAAATGGAATTCTTGATAGAAATCATCACGATATTATTGTTCAGCTCTTTTACTTTCAAGTGATTTGTTGACCAGTGGCATTGTAATGAATGTTTTGCAAGTTACTAATTTCATGAATGGACTTAGTGACCCCTTTTTCAAAACTAATTTTATTTCAGTTCGTGATGAAGTCAACCGTGGTTTGCCTCATTTTCCTCACATGCATGGTATTCAGTACGTTTTATGATCAATTGTAATTATAATTATCGTTTACCTTTTGACAAGGGTTTTAGCACATTGCGATTTTGTGGTGTGAGTGGAATAATATNTTTGCCTCATTTTCCTCACATGCATGGTATTCAGTACGTTTTATGATCAATTGTAATTATAATTATCGTTTACCTTTTGACAAGGGTTTTAGCACATTGCGATTTTGTGGTGTGAGTGGAATAATATTTGACTTATTATTTTAAAACAATGAATCATCTTGATTTTAGCTAAGAATTAAATATCTTCTTTGATATTCCCATCAGACTTGAATCGTGCAGAACAAGAAGAGCATCCAGCTGTAGTTCTGATAGCTATTGACGAATTCGATTTGCCTCGTAGTAAAGGCCTCAAAAAGTCATTTCACAGGATGAGATTGGGAAAACGTGCGTTCCGAGAAACTAACTGAATCATGATTAGTCGTTTTGTATCAATAATGTCGAAAATTTAAACATCTTGCAACAAGTTGATTTTCGAATTATTTTGTTCTCACCATTTACTAATTTATAGATACGGTTAATAAACATTGAACCTAATACATCTAATAACTACGTTTCTTGAATGTAAATATTTAAGTGCGATAACTAAAATATTAATAATTAAATAAATTACAGATTATTAATGTCAGACGAACCATTGATCGTCATCTAAAGCACTCGTACATAAAATATAATTAAAATATTTATTTATGTTTTTAGTTGAATATCGGACATTGCAAAAAATAAATATCAATGACGTAGATACGAATGTGCATCATGATTATATTTCACATTATTTCATTCGCCTTACATTGATGACTTCATAGAATTTTAGATTTGAACCAGTAATTAATTTCTGTGCTGTTCAGCTTGAAGCTTTTTTCAAACCATCCTTTCTGATTGGGGTCTACATCAATCATGTCTAGATGCTAAAAGCTGACAATTAAACATAAGATTATTTTTTGTATCTACTTATTTATTGCACAAACTGAAGGGTCCTTTGGACATAAATTTGTATATAATTATAAAAACAAAAACATCAGCATTTCAGGGTCTGACAAATCTTACATAAAGAAAATGAGACATTGTTTGAATAAAATTTACTGCCTTGAGGCTTAAAGTTGTGTCTCTCGTGCTTGGGTAGTCTTGGGCAAGTAGGCAATATTTCGAAGAAGATTCGGTAAATCCATTTAGTATTTTATAGGAGATTGTTAAGTCAGCAAGAGATGTGGTGGTGTTTTTCCAAGGTTTGAAGATTGAGAAGCTTGAGTCCTTCCATACATAGTGCTGCCATAAATGGAAATGAAATGTGAATCCTTTTTCGATGTCTTCAATTTGATCGAGTAGGTATTTGTGGTGTGGAATAAACCTAAAATATCTAACAACTACGTTTCTTGTATGTAAATATTTAAGTGCGATAATTAAAAGGAAAAAATAAAATAATTTACAGAATATTGTTGTTAGAAAGCGATCCACTACACCTCATTTAAATGAGAAGTAATTAATTTATGTTTTTATGGTTTATTGTTGTTTTAAGCTGAATATCGGACATATTCGGTGTTGATTTGATGCTGAATAAAATATTCAAGATATAATTGAGATTGTAAGTTGCTCTTACATCTCAGCTGAATTTTGTTTGCCATTTTATCTCAGAATAGAAATGAGCCCTTGAAACAAATATTTGGTATGGTGATATTGATAGTCATATTGACTAACGTCATCGTTTCATCATTATAATAAATGTAATCAAGATGTTATTTTACGAAATAATTCATGAAAAACACAAATTATTTAAAGATCAGATGCATTTTAAGGGTATGTTTGCTAAGGCTTATTGTCCAGGTTTGGAAGATAATTATTATTCGTAACTGGAGGAGCTCCGCTTTGTAAAACAAAAAGTTCAGAAATGCTGAACCAGCGGTGTATGGCATTGGTTGTGTGATAAAATAAAAGTAGTCTTGTAGGTTTATTTCCGGAGAATAGGAAATCTTGGTCGAATATTATTAAACATTAGCTTTTTCCTATCCTTCTTCTCTTCACTAAAAGCTTTCAAACTTCCAGCAAAGGACTGAAATTCTACCATGCCATTAATTCATCAGGGCCACCGTCTGGACCCTCTCTTATGTTATGCCAATTTTAATTATATTACTTTAAAGCCTAAAAATTGCTCCCTTCGTCCCCCTATCGAGGGCCCTGGCTAATGTAAACCTTTATTTTATCGGCAATGCTCCTTATAATGATGGGGTGTTTAGCAGAGATATTGACTTTTCCTGAAACATCAGAACGTTTCACACTAAATAATCTATCCATACCCACCCAACAATTACAGGATTTAACAATGGTGCGAGAAGTTCCTTTTAATCTAAAGAGATTAAGAAGAAAGAATCCAGAAGCACAAGCCAACTCCATCCACTACCTATGAAATCATCATCATTTCATCAGCTAAAGAAATCAAAGTCACTCACAGGTGTGACTATGACGAAACAGATCCTTGCTTGGCTAAACTTTGATCCAGCACATTGCAAATCCTCTGGCCTCAATAATCAGTTACTCATTGTTTTCTGGTGTGTTTCCGGACCAATCAAAGACAGTGAAAGTAGGTCCGATTCAAAAAGCTTATGACAAAACATCACTGCAAGTCTCGATCTCGAGCTACTTCTGCAAATTTATTTTAATAGGTATGTAATGTATGAAAGAATTTTCAAATACCTCTAAGTTCTCTCTTAGACAAAATAATCAATTCGGATTTAGAGCAGGTCACTCCAGGTCGCATGCCACTCATTACTCATTACCACTCGCAATTGCACTCAGAGAATGCTGAAGACCTTGGATTTTTGGCTTCTGGGTGACCTTTTTCAAACAATAAATCAAATTATTGTTTTTTCATTAACTATTAAAAATAAGTTCATCAATTTATAACAGAGGAACATGGAGTTCCAAAAAAATCATATCCTTAATGAGCATGCAAAAAACTTGCACATTTAATGAACCCAATAACAGATGGTATTATACCATGACGTTCATGTTTCAAAACATCAATTAAATTTTTATAATGTTTTTTTTTTATTATTTTTTTGTTATTGTTATTATTTAGGTTGTTTGTTGCTTCTGCTGATTAGAGATCCATGATGTTACCGCCAATCGAAAAGCTATATAAAGAAGAATTGCCAATCTTTAGGAAAACCGGCACAAGTTAAGTAAGTACAGAGTTGAGAGTAGTAAAGATTTTATTATTATTATTATTATTAGTAGTAGTAGTAGTAGTAGTAGTAGTAGTAGTAGTAGTAGTAGTAGTAGTAGTAGTAGTAGTAGTAGTAGTAGTAGTAGTAGTAGTAGTAGTAGTAGTAGTAGTAGTAGTAGTAGTAGTAGTAGTAGTAGTAGTAGTAGTAGTAGTAGTAGTAGCAGCAGCAGCAGCAGCAGCAGTAGTAGTGACCATCGGTCACGTTAATGCGACGTAATTAGGTTATTTAATATTTATCTCAAAATTCTGAAATGCTGCATAGAAATTATTTATCTTGATGACTGAGTAGTCCAATTATCAAAGCAACTGTAATTTCAGTTCATGATGAAGTCAACTGTGGTTTGCATCACTTTCCTCCTTATATGCCTGGCATTCAGTATGTCTAAGTAATCTTTTAATTAAAATCATAATTAGATTATATAATAATAATGTTTGAGATGACATTTTCAAATAAAAATTATCTCGAATAAAGCTAAGGACTTATTTAATTATATATTTGATTAAAGTCCGCTGCATAACTAGAATGATTTGGAGTTATTAAAGCTAAGCTTTTTTCCTTTATATTCCCATCAGACTGGAATCATGCAGAAGATAAAGAGCAGCCAATTGCATTCGGTGAATTGGAAGAAGCAGCTGCTGCTGGTCCGTTGAGAACTGGGAGCGCGAACAACCAAGAATTCATTCCCAGACACAGACATGGAAAACGTGCATTGTTTTCCAGAGACTGACGAAACACGAATAGTCTTTATCAATTATGAACAAAGTTGAAATTTAATCGTTGAAGAACAAATTGACTTTTGAATTATTTTATTTCCAAAAACTTTTGAGGAAAAGCTTCCGGTCTTACGTAAAGATGAACAGAAAAAGAGACAAAATGGTCAAATTGTTATTGAAATACGAAATAAAACAAAATAAAATTGGACAACTTTCTCATCAGTTTCCAGTTTCTACATATAAATATATTAATATAATACATCTTAAGTTTGAATCATTTCAAAAAATTTTATTTCAATATAAATGCAGTTCATTTATGTAGCGCCATATGCATAACGTCAGAGGCTATTTTTGTTAACCATTGATATAGCGCTCCATCCCAAGGGCGCTTGTGGCAGTGCAGGCTGGGGTTCGAACACTACTGTTGCCATTACCGCCGTGTGCAGGAACGTAAACCATTCGGCCAACCTGAACGCCTAAATTCGAATATACTCCGATCTTACGATATTTAAGCAAAACCCAGTACTAATTAAGTTGTGAAGTGCGACGATAATATTTGACTTTAATATTTAACTTTAATATTTTACTTTAATATTTGAATTTAATATTTGAATTTAATATTTGACGCTGACATTAATGATGTTAAATCAATTAAGCTCTTCCAAGCACAAGTGCGGCTTGACCAAACAAGTGACATTCCTGTAATGGACAGAACTACAATAAAATTACTTCTCTCGTCCTCTTTAGCCAAATATTTGCTTGTGCAAGGATTCAAACCAAAAGTTAAGATCTACTTTAAACGGCAAACAAAATAAAATAATATATATTCACGTAATTTTATTATTTCGAAAATATCCTTTCTACATAGTCTGAATTTGAATCGATAATAGATAGATGATTTTGCTGACATTTGGATAGATTGACGAGATAGATGACATAAATAAATCCTTGCCTGCCTGATGTAACGTGATGCAAAAGACACGTCACCCTCGAATAAATTATCCATTTTATGAATAAATCTTGGAAAGGAGCATCTATTGTCTCAGAAAACCTGTTGCTATCAAATCAATTTCATTACAATTCAACAGCAGCTTCAGGAATGCATAATTATCACTTTGTGCTAAACATTGTTTATATTTTATGATTTTGTAATCCCTGGTTGAACATCACCTGCTGAAGTCAGCCGCAAAGGAGGACATCGCCAATCAATAAAAAAAATATTTAAAGTTAAACAAAGAGGCAATGTTCAAATGATTACTTATAAGAGCCAGGCTTGTCAGCAACTGTCCACTCGGATTTATCCAAAACTCCTCCAACACCGCTGTTCACAAGAATCCCATCATGAGGGTCCTTCTATTTTTGCAAGTTCTCCTTTTCGTTCTCCGTGTTTCTGGTTAGTATATAATTAATTTATTAAAACTAGTTAATTTAGTTTAATTAAATTGGTTGATCAATTTTGGCGGGGATATTTTTAATGATGACACTGGTGCGACTTACAATTCAACACCTGTTCAAATCAATATTGATTAAATGATTTCAACTTTTTCAAGGTGTCTATGGAGACAAAGGCAAGTATTTTATGATTAATTCAATTAAAATTAATTTTAATTAAAATTAAATTAAGGTATTTAACTTTTATTAATGGATAATCTTTTTCATGAAAATTTTCTCAAGAAAATAATTTTGTCCTAAAATTATCTTATGAAACAATTTCAAATCGTCATATATTCGATTACGAGATGCAGTCAATAAATAAGTAATAAAGTAATTAATTTAAATTAGTCATTAAAATCTAATTCTTAAAATAATAAATCTAACATATTTACTGGATATTAATTATTTGCACTTATTATAACTTTACAGGAGAAGAGTCATCAGACTCGGGTGAAGTGTTTAAATTTATATAAATAAATCACTCAGACATAAATATTGCATATAAATTATAAATAAACTGACTTTAAATTATTATTTGTAATTCAATTTTATGTTATTTTATTACAAATTCGAGTTTAACGAAAAAGAAAATTATCATTTTGAACAATTATTCAACCCAGAATCAATAAATGCTTAAAAATTTGTTCATTAAGTTTATTGTAATTTTACAATTATTTGTTGTAATTATAAATTAGTAATTTTAAATTTTAAATGAATAAATAAAATTAAAATAATTTGATGACTTATATGTTTTGTAAGACGACTCGGATTGGCAACTGTGGCCAAAGGTAGAATTACCAGATGATGCAGGTACATAAATCAGCATATTTTTATTTATTCAATAATAATAATAATAATAATAGTAATAATAATAATAAACTTTTTCCAAATACTTAAATAATGAATAGTATCTTTCTTGCATTTGTAAGACAATCATCAACAGAGTTGCAACTGAACCGAACAATCATAGAAATAAGGCATTCATGAATTCTTAATTCAAGGGATACTTAAATCAATGTTCAAAGAATTGTTGACATATCGATTGTTCTTAACTTTATATTTTACAGAAAACCTCGACATCATTTTATTAAATATTTTAGAAAATCTTACAACATATTAATTGTAAACAAATATTGTCACAAAATTTTCCCAAGTTAGTCACCGATCCAGACGCACTTTGGCACATGTTATCAGCGACAGGTATAGCAGAAATTTTGAGACTGTGATGTTATTAATTCAAAATCTATCTAATTACATACAATTTATTTTAATTTAAATAATTACAATATACATGTATATATGTGCTGGGTCCCCTTTAGCCACTCATCAATCACCTACTACGGCTCCTCGAGCTCGGACAACTACTCCAGGTAAAGGTGTTTTTGTTTTGTGCTTCTAACACTTCTTGATAATCAAATATCAGACAATAAATACATTTATTATGGTCTTTTCAATTTTGTACAATTTCTGTCACTAGTTCCGGATCTGGTAACAAATCTCACTAGCTCAAGTAAATCTTGTTTGTATTTTTTATTTAATATCAATGTTCTTGCAATATTGAAAGTCCATTTGCTGAAAGTTTCTGACGTGTAAATGTAGCAAAGCATTTGAGATGTCATTGCACATTCTCTCCTTGGCTCCTGGGAATGATCATTTTGAAACAACCACAATAACAATGTTAAGTTGCGTAATATTATACGAAAACAGCAATATTACAAAATCCAACAATGCAGTGATGCACAGTGAATTTCTGAACCATTTGTTATAAATATTGTTTTTAGAAAAACAAGATTCTCCACAAACAGTCCATCATGAATAACAAATATCACAAGACTATGTCAGCATAAAAAACATTTACAATAACTTTGAAATTTAAAGTGCATTGAGCATTCACGACTCCCTAAATAACACTGTTAATGAATTAACAATATCGTGCCATCTATCTTTTACACATTTTCAATAATCTCTCCGACATATGTGGCAAGGGCAATTGTGCCGTCATGATAGGCCTTGACCTCTCGGCGGCATTCGACACTATCAACCATCAGTTACTGTTGGAGAGACTTAAGTCCGACTTTGGAATCGATGGCCTTGCATTCTCTTGGTTACAATCTTACCTTTCTAACAGAAC